>BSBK01007061.1:597500-812500 GCA_027943335.1 Chamaecyparis obtusa
GAATTTTGTTCATAAAAGGCTGGGCCTAGGTGGTTTTTGGGTAGTCAAGCTCTATACACCAAAATCCACTAGATCTCCAAGCGAAATAATTAGAAATTAAGCCATATTTGTCATTAGTGTCCTTGGTAATTGAAATTACATGTTGATGCAGACAACTATCCTTCCACATGTACTCGCGCAAAAGGAAATTATAAACCTTTATAAGATTTTTCACATACATAGTCATAACTACTGTAATCATCAAATTAAGCCATCATGTAATCAAGGTGGGACCCTTAGCAATATTGGCAACAACTTGGTTCATTTTAAACATTGTTAGAGTCATGTTTTTCCCACCAGATCAACTGTTGAGTCTCCTTTGGTAGTTCACTGACCTCCTCCCATTTAACTAGCATGGCTTTCTTAAGGCCAATGGCAGCCATTAAAATCTACCACCGCATTTCCTTCCCTATAGGTATGGGAAATAGTCATTTTTTGGAGATTGTTGAGGAGCTCCCGAATTTCCATTATTATGGTGTTCACCTGCCACCTTGCACTTAACCTTCATTTGATAGCCTCCATAATCACTTTGGAATCCCCCTCGATCATCAGTAGTTTGATATTCACGGAGATGGAAAATTTTATACCCCATAGGAGAGTTGTGCCTTCGGCTTGATTGATAGTACTATTTTTGAGCAGTCCAGCATAAGCCAAAAGGAAATCACCATTATGGTCTCTTAGCACTCCACCCCCACCCTAGGTAAGTTTATTCACCACCCCATGAAAGTTTAATTTGGTCCAACCAATGGGCGGGGCAATCCATCGAGGAGCATTCTGAGCCATCAACCTAGAGTTGTCGAACCTAGTAAAGCCAGTCAACAAATTCCAATTATCAGTCATTTTGATCTCCTAAGAAGAGGGGGGTGCCGAGGGGAGTTTCCATCTAGCTGAGCTAGCATTATCACATAGGAGCTTGGTGCCTAGATGGAGAGAGGCCTCAGGTGGGGAATCGGTCTCCCTGAAGATCACATTGTTCATTTCTTTCCACATAGTCTAGTAGATGTGCAGGGGAAGAAGCCACCATAGGAGCTGAAGGAGAGGGTGATTGGAGGGGGATTGCCAACCAGTGAACTAGTGGACATCATCTCCCAGGACCCAGGGGACCCCCAATTTTCCAATAACTCCTTGCCAAATACTAGTAGAGTATTCAAAGTGTATGAATAGGTGGTTCATAGTTTCCTCCTTTTTGTAGAGGACACATATGTTGGCCAGGGAGAACCCTCTTCTTATGAGGTTTTCATTAGTTAAAACTTTACCATGCATAAGCATCCACCAGAAAAAATTGATTTTTGGAGTAAGGTGTGGAATCCACACCTTATTCCAATATCCCAGATTATTCTCTTCCTTTAGAAGGAGGTTGTATACAGTCTTAACTTTGAAGGTTCCCGCTTGGGTGGGGGCCCAAATGATGGAATCCTGGCTAGCAATTCCAAGAATCCTGACATTCCCCAAGATTTCCATAATCTCATTAGCCAAGTGTTCTAATTCCAGTCTATCCCTGACCCGAATAGATATATCCTTCCATATCCCTTTAGACATGTAGTTGGAGGCTCTATTACCAAGGGTAGGTTTGAGGTAGTGCATGAGGGGGCCAAACCTTCCACTCAGGGTAGTGCAATTTTGGATCCAAGAGTCATGCTAGAAGTGGATGGATCTCCCATCCCCGAGTTGCCAGAAGACACCCTTAGATAACATGGTTTTACATTTACAAATGTTTTCCTAGAGTTTGGAAACATTGGAGAGGTCATTATCCTGGTACATCATCCCATAAGGGTGTCCTTGAAGGTACTTAGCTTCCATTTTCCTACACCAATCCTCTTTCCTTTCAATGAGCTTCCAAGCCACTTTCGTGGTGAGGGCCCTGTTTAGCAAGCCAATTCACCTAAGGCCTAGACCGCCAAACCATTTAGGAAGGCAAACTATTTCCCAATTGACTAGGGACATCCTCTTTTTCTCTTCAGAGCCTGCCCACATAAAATTTCTTTGTATCTTTTCCAGCATATCCACCATGTTTCTTTTGATCTTGAAGAGGGATAGAAAGTAGACAAGAATCCCCTAGAGAGTAGAAGCCACCAACTGAAGTTTACCTGCGTTGCTCAGAATCTTCCCTTTCCATCCAACAAGCTTTTTCAGAGTTCTTTCCAAGATGGAATTCCATAAATCATGGGAGACCTCATTGATAGTGAGATGGAGGCCTAGGCAGGTAGAGGGGATTGAAGCTGACTAACAACCCAATATTTGAAGCACTCTGGTTTGGTTCTCAATGAGAGTGTTGAAGAAAAAAAGTCTTCTTTTCTAGTAGTTGATGCACTATCCCGAGGCCAAAGGATAATTCTCCAATAGGTACTTCCACTGTCTAGCTTCAATCACTAATGAGTACCCAAAGAGGAAAGTATCATCCAAAAATTGTTCCAAAATAGTTTATTGCAGAGTGGAAGCTGGTTTGATTCCTTTTATTCTTCCCATGGAAGAGACCATAGTCAGAGTCTTGCTGGGGACTTCAACCACCATAATAAATAAATAGGGGGAGAGAGGGTCACCTTGCCGAAGACCTTTTTCAGGTTGGAAGAAGCCGCCCAGGGAGCCATTGACCATTACAAAGAAGTTCATAGTTTGCATACATTCTTGAATAATGTGAATAAATTTCTCATTAAAGTCCATTCTACTGAGGATTTTTTAGAGGAAGGACCGATTAACTTTATCATAAGCCTTAGAGATATGAAGTTTGTGTTGGAAATTTGCTAGAAAGTTAGTACCAAATGTATGTTTGTCACTGATGACAACATATGGTAAGAAACATGTGTGGAAGTCTTAAGAAGTGAGCCTTGAGCATATATTGCATGGATATGTTATCAACACTATATCATGGATGCAGAGGATGATTATGAGTGCAGATAGTTATGTAGTAGTTGTGTCAGCAATATTCCTGATAGAATTACAGGTAGAGATTAGTATGAGATTCATAGTATGATTATCATGGAGCCGTGTGCATTTATATGTATGATGTAGACATATGTATGAAGCTATTTTCATGGACACAGAGTCTGATATGCAGTAGAAGTTAAGCTATGATGTTCACAATTGACAGTCATAGTTTCTTAAGTTTATCCATAGGAGCTGACAAAGATTATATTGGTAAAGTAGTTGCACCTATAATTTTGGTATGCGCACTTGGATCGATGTTGGTTGGAGAGTTAAGAATATTTGGTTAAGATCACATGACATAATTCAGCATTAGGAGAAAGTATCAGTTAATTTGGTGGAGCCGACAGTGTGAAGTAATGAGTTCACTCATATTGATTTGGACAAGTCCCAGTTCATGGTGCATGCTTAGTAGAGCAGAAAAAGATATTATTGGAGAGTTTTATTGTTTCCATAATATGATTTCAAGGTGGTTCTAACAGGCCGACTTGATTATATCATTTAGAGGAAAGATACTTATAGGTAGTCATTTGTGATTGCTTGGCATGGCTAAAAGTTGAAAGATAAGAGCAGAGCAGAGAGTGTGAAGTGTTGAGCCATTAGCATAAGGTCTATGGACATAGTAGATATTTTAAGCTATTCATTGGAACTAATCAAGACAACAGGTCTATGCACAGTTCACCAAGATCCAGATATAGTGTGTATCTGTTAAATAGAAGGGTGCAGCCTTCACCCCTTTGAGCAGTGCACTCTTGAATAGTGTGTCCTCACCCCTAACATGGTTAATTGTAAAAGAATCCTAACAGGGTCTGACCCTTGACCAAGTCACTGTACTTATTGCATTGTAAAGATCAACTCCTAATAGGGTTGTAAGATCTTCTAACAGGGATTATAATACACTAGTGCAATTCTTAGTGGGTGTCAATTCCCAATGAGGTTTTTACCTATTTGGGTTTCCTTGTAACCAAAATTGTGGTGTTGTGTTAAGTTTTCTTTCATTGTTTTTATGCTTAGTATTCTTATATACTTAATTGGATTAAAGAATTGAATCTTGTAGATAACTGATTCAACCCCCCCCTCTTAGTTATCTCTTGGGACTATTCCTAACAATTGGTATCAAAGCCAAGTGCATCAGAGACAAATTTTAATAGCTTGAGGTTGATCAGATGACATTCTTTAGAAAAGAAAGTCCTAAGTTTGATGGAGAGAACTATCTAGACTGGAAGAACAAAATGATGACACATTTGCAGTGCATTTCCTTTGATATTTTTGAAGTAGCTACCAAAGAAGTTGAGATTCCTTCACTAGCAGATCTTGCAAAAGAAGATGCAACCTTGAAGAAAAAGGAGATGTTCACTTCAAATGCTATATCTAAAGAAGCCCTTATTAGCGCCCTATCTAACAGTGAGTTTTTAGAGATCAAGAAAATGGACAAAGCTTATAAGATATGGAAGTACCTAGAAGACATGTTTGAAGGAGATATTCAAGCCAAGAATGTGTGCAGAAAGACATGGAAGACAAGATACAATACATTAGAGATGCTACCTGATGAGAATGTCAAAGCTTACAATCAAAGGATTAATGAAGCAGTTGCAGGAATTAGAAACAATGGTGGAGAAATCTCAGAAGAAGACATAATGGATAAATTGATGACTACCTTGACACCAGAATATGACAACAAGATATGAATCCTAGATGAAACTATGTAGTCCACAAAAGACTTTAAAAGAGAGACTTTAATCAGTAAGCTTTCAGCCTTTGAGATATCAAGATTGAAGACAGAGCCTAAGAGTGAAACAAAATTCAAAGCCTCAGTACATGGTAAGAAATCCTTGAACACCTCTAGTAAATTTGATGATGACGGTGAAGAGAAAACATTAGATAATTTCAATGCTATGATTTCCAAAAGAGAAAAGAAAGGAAAAGGAAAATATGAAGGTCAATTACCATTCAAATTCTTTTCATGTAATAAGACTGGTCACTTTGCATCCAAGTGTCCTACACGAGTTAAGAAGTTCAAAAATAACTACAAGCCTAAGTATACAAATGAATGTTACTATGCTAGAGATGGAGTATCAGATGAAGAATCAACAGAGGATGAAATTGGATTCATTTATCTTGAAGATGAAAAGAATGTACAAGAGTTAGCACTGATTTCACAAGTTGACATTAGGACAGATTGGATCATTGACAGTGGTTTCTCACACCACATGACAGGAGACAAAGATATATTTGTACATCTGGAAAGATACAAAGGAGGCATAGTTAGATTTGGATACAATACTCCTAAACCTATCATTGGTAGAGGAGCCATCACCCTAGATGGAAAGAACAACACTGATGATGTTCTATATATTGATGGTTTGAAGCATAACCTACTAAGTGTTGGAAAGTTGGTTGACAAAGGTTACCGGTTGGAGTTAAAAGATAACAAATGCATCATTAATAAAAAAGAAGGAGAAATGATTGCATTAGGTTCAAAAACTAAAGGTAATGATTTTTAGCTTGATCCTGAAGCAATTTGTTTTGTTGCTAAAGTAGATGAAAGTTGGTTATGGCACAAAAGACTATGTCATATCAATTTTGATAACATAGTAAAGATAAGTAATGTAAAGGCAGTAAGAGATCTTCCTACCATTGCAAAACCAGTTGATGCAATATGTAGGGAATGTGTGATGGGAAATCATGTAAGGAATTCATTCAGAAGCAAGCATAATTTGGGAGAGAACAAGTTGGATCTGATACATACAGACATATGTGGACTAACTCAAACAAGATCATACTATGGTGAAAGGTATTTCATTTTGTTTGTTTATGATTATTCTAGAATGATGTGGGTTGTGTTCTTAAAGGAAAAATCAGAAACATTTTACAAGTTCAAAATATTCAAAACTAAGGTTGAAAATGAGTCTGGATTGAAGATTAAATGTCTGAGATCATATAGAGGAGGAGAATTCACCTCTGACATATTTTATGAGTACTGTGAAGAACATGGGATAAACAGACAACAAAGTGCCCCTAGAACCCCTCAGTAGAATGGAATTGCAGAGAGAAGGAATAGGATCATTCTTGACACAGCGCGCACCATCATGATTGAAGGAAAGGTCACACACACCTATTGGAGAGATGCGGTCAATATTGTAGTCTATACTATCAATAGAATTCAATTAAGGCCAGGCATAGACAAAATTCCTTATGAGCTATGATTTGAGAATGTAACTATAATAAAATACCTCAAAATCTTTGCAATCAAGTGCTACATCAAGAGAGATGAAGCAATTGGCAAGTTTGATGCAAGAAGTGATGAAGGTATTTTTCTTGGTTACTCTACTAAAAGAAAAGCTTATAGATGTTTTAATCTGAGATTGAAGAAGACCATTGAAAGTGCTCATGTTAAGATTGATGAGAAGTTTATGATTCAAGAGAGATACCATGATTATGCACCTATGATTGAAGAAGAACCTAAACCTACCAGTAGTGAAGCAGTTGTTGAAGAAAAGTTTGATAGCATAGTTGTTCTATTCAATGACCCTGAAACAAGTGAAGAAGAAACACAAAAGACAGATGAGAAAGTCATACCTAATGTTCCTAAATTCACATCTAGATATCATTCAAAGGAAGGCATCATTGGAGATCAAAGCAGCAAAGTCATGACAAGATCAAAAGAAAAGAGTTCCACAACAAATGAAGAGGTATGTTTACTATCACAGATTGAACCCTTAAGTGTTGAAGATGCATGTAATGATTTAGATTGGCATGAAGCAATGAAAGAAGAGCTAGATTAGATAATTAAGAATGACACATGGGAATTGGTCCCTAGGCCTAGTGATAAGAATGTAATAGGAACAAAATGGATATTCATAAATAAGAGGAATGAAGATGGAATAGTGGTAAGAAACAAAGAAAGACTAGTATGTAAAGGATATGCACAAAGAGAAGGAATTGATTATTCAAATACATTTGCCCCTGTAAGCAGATTGGAAGCCATAAAGTTTTTTATAGCTTATGCTACATTCAAGAACTTTAAGGTATACCAAATGGATGTTAAGTTAGCATTCCTAAATGGAGAGTTGAAGGAAGAAGTATACATTGAGCATCCAAAAGGATTTACTTTATCAGACAAATCTAATATGGTATGCAGATTGAAGAAAGCCCTCTATGGACTTAATTGAGCCCCTAGAGCATGGTATGAAAGACTTGATGGTTACTTGACTAAGATTGGATTCAAGAAAGGAGAAACAAATTGTAATTTATTCATAAGAGAGACATATGATGGACTATTGTTAGTTGCTATATTTGTTGATGAAATTATATTTGGTGGTAATGATAGGCTTAGTGCAGAATTTGCTAAGGAGATGCAGAGCGAATTTGAAATGAGCATGATTGGTCCTATCAAGTACTTTTTGGGATTGAATGTGAAGAAGACAGACAAATATATATTCATAAATCAGAAAAAGTATGTGAAAGAGATCTTGAAGACATTCAAGATGGATGATTGCAAGCCAGTAATTACCCCTATGATAATAGGATGCAAGCTTTCAAAAGAAGATGATTCACCAGTAGTAGACATAACCTTGTATATGTCTATGATTGGTAAACTTATATATCTAACTCAAACCAGACCAGGCATTTCCAAGGCAGTTGATATTGTTGGAAGATTTGCAACAGAACCTAAGAAAAGTCATCTCATGGCAGTAAAAAGAATATTCAAATACTTGAATGGAACCTTAGACTATGGTTTATGGTATCCTAATTTAGAGAATGCAAAGCTTCATGTATATACAGATGTAGATTTGGTAGGATGCATGGATGATTGAAAGAGTACCTCTGGAGGAGTTGTATTCCTTGGAGATAGACTTGTTACTTGGACAAGTAAGAAGTAGATTTGTATCTCACAGTCAACAACAAAAGCAGAGTATGTAGCAGCTGTATTAAATTATTCTACAATTGTGTAGATCAAGCAGATGATAAAATATTTTGGTATTCAAATTGACTACCCTATTGTTATTCATTGTGATAACACTAGCACTATCAATATGTCAAAGAACCATGTGATGCATGCAAAGACAAAATATATTGAGATAAAATATCACTTCCTAAGAGAGAAAGTAACAGAGAAAGAAGTAATGGTGGATTATGTGAGTACAAAAGATTAGCTAGAAAACATATTCAAAAAGCCTTTACCTAAGGATACTTTTGAGTATCTCAAGGAGAAGTTGGGAGTAATTCCCTTCCCTAAATTTGATTAGAGATAGCAGGAGTGCATCAGTCCTCAGTGACTAATGAAAGGTTGACTACTCTACCTCGAGTAGTATCGGTGCTTAATGTTTTTGGTGCCCTTTTCAATTGATGTCAAAGGGGGAGTAGTAATAAAAAATATAAAAAGAAGGAATATAGTCATGAAAAAATATAAAAAGAAGGAATATAGTCATGAAAAAATATAAAAAGAAGGAATATAGTCATGAAAAAATATAAAAAGAAGGAATATATAGTAATAAAAAACAAGTAGAATGGGAGAGTAAAAATACAATCATGGGAAGTAGTACAGTTGAGGAAATGGAGAATATTGAAAAATATTGCAGCAAGTGGAGGATACTTCCTTGGGGGAGTTTTGTTGAGGAAATGGAGAATGTTATAAAAGAATTGGATGTTTGAATTGGTGGTGTTTTTCATTCCATATGTTTCCATCAATGCCAAAGGGGGATATTGTTGGAGATTTGCTAGCAAGTCAGTGATGACTGTATGTTTGTGACCAATG
This sequence comes from Chamaecyparis obtusa, assembly GCA_027943335.1. NCBI lineage: Eukaryota > Viridiplantae > Streptophyta > Pinopsida > Cupressales > Cupressaceae > Chamaecyparis > Chamaecyparis obtusa. The sequence goes on from BSBK01007061.1 coordinate 606,220, forward strand.
ACAACATATTGTAAGAAGAATGTGTGGAAGTCTTAAGTAGTGAGCCTTGAGCATATATTGCATGGATATGTTATCAACATTATATCATGGATGCAGAGGTTGATTATGAGTGTAGACAGTTATGTAGTAGTTGTGTTAGCAATATTCCTAATAGAATTACAGGCAGAGATCGGTATGAGATTCATAGTACAGTTATCATGGAGCCTTGCGCATTTATATGTATGATGTAGAAATATGTATGAAGCTATTTTCATGGATGCAGATTATGATATATAGTAGAAGTTAAGTTATGATGTTCACAATTGACAGTCACAGTTTCTTGAGTTTATCCAGAGGAGCCGACATAGATTATATTGGTAAAGTAGTTGTGCCTATTATTTTGGTACGCGCACTTGGATCAGTGTTGGTTGGAGAGTTAAGAATGTTTGGTTAAGAGTGCATGACATAATTTATCATGAGGAGAAAGTATTAGTTAATTTGGTGGAGTTGACAGTGTGAAGTAACATGTTCACTCATATTGAGTTGGACAGGTCCCAGTTCGTGTTGTGTACTTAGTAGAGGCAACAAAGATGTTATTGGAGAGTTTTATTATTTCTCTAATATGATTTCAAGGTGGTTCTAATAGGCCAACTTGATTATATCATTTAGAGGAATGATACTTATAGGAAGTCATTTGTGATTTCTTGGCATGGCTAAGAGTAGAGTAGAGAGTGCGAAGTGTTGAGCCATTAGCAGAAGGTCTATGTGACATAGTAGAGATTTTATGATATTCATTGGAACTGATCAAGATAGCAGGTGTACACGCAGTTCACCAAGATCTAGATATAGTGTGTATTTGTTAAACAGAAGGTTGTAGCCTTCACCCCTTTGAGTAGTGTGCTCTCAGACAGTACATCCTCACCCCTAATAGGGTTAATTATAAAAGACTCCTAACAAGGTTCAACCCTTGACCAGGTCACTATACTTATTGCATTGTAAAGATCAACTCCTAATAAGGTTGTAAGATCTTCTAACAAGGATCATAATACACTAGTGTAGTTCTTAGTGGGTGTCAATTCCCACTAGGGTTTTTACCTATTTGGGTTTCCCCGTAACCAAAATTGTGGTGTTGTGTTAAGTGTTCTTTCATTGTGTTTATGATTAATGTTCTTATATACTTAATTGGATAAAGAATTGAATCTTGTAGATAACTAATTCACCATCCCCCCCTCTCAATTGTCTCTTGGGACTATTGCTAATAGTTTGAAGGCCATACCTGGTTCTTTTCTCTTGTCCATGGAGTGGATAATTTCATGAGTGGATATGGCCACATCTAGGATCTGTCATCCAGGAACAAAACCTTTCTAAGTAGGACTAATGAGTTTGTCCAGGAGGGGCTTCATTTCGTTGACCGGGATCTTAGTGAGGATCTTATAAAATGTGTTACATAGATTGATAGGCCTGAAGTCTAGCATAGAGGTAGGGTTCTCATTCTTAGGGACCAACACAATATAGGTCTTGTTATGGTGCTTTAGGAGTCACCCTATTCTGAAGAATTCTCAGGCAGCACGAGAAACTTCTAATCCAACAATATCCCAATATTCTTGAAAAAAGCTGGGGGGAAACCATCAGGTCACGGAGCTTTATAGGCCCCCATAGTAAAGACAACAGCTTTGACTTCCTCATCAAAAACATGTTCAGTGAGATGATCATTATCACTGTGAGTAATAGCACATTGGATGTGATCGAGAAGCTAATTCTGTACATTAACCGGGCACATATGTCCAACATTAGAGTATAATTCCCTAAAGTAGTTGGTCATGACCTAGTTAATCTTGTCCTTCTCAGTAACTTCATTCCCTCTGTCATCCTTGATTGGATTAATGGTGTTTCTTCTTTTGTGGTTGCTAGCAGATCTATGAAAGAAGGTCATATTTTTGTCTCCTTTGGTAAGCCATTGGATCTTGGATCGCTCCTTCCAGTAGATTTCTTCTCTTCTCAGAGCTTCCTGCCACTTGTGCATAGCCTTTTCTTCTTCCATTTGCAGCTGGGGGTGGATATTCCTAGCGGCCAGCTAGGCTTGGAGGGAGTCCAAGGTCCCCGTAAGCTCTTTCTTTTCCTTATCACCAAAATTATGTTTACTCCAATCTTTATATTTTATGTTATATGCTCTTCAAGGTGAGAATTTTAGTAAAATTTATAATGTATTTCAAGAGAGTGGTGTGTAAAATCTATACACATAATATGGGGATTACATGCATTTATCTCTAAAATATTTAGTGAATCCATTATAATCTTACTTCTATAGTGTTTTTTATATAGTGCAATACTGATCAATAATTTATAGGTTATTTGAATTTCATCAATATTATTTATAATTGAAGTTGAAACTAAGTGTGTCCTTAGATATTTAGTTTTACATTCCTCTATTAAACCCTGCCATTTTTTTTTTATATGTGCAATTTAATAGATTAAGATCATATTTTAAACCAATTCATTTAAAATATGAAAGGCTTTTATGAGCTATTTTAGCAAGACCCTCTCACAATTTAAACTACAACCACTTAGTTACAACAAGATTATATAAATGGATGAGTGTCTTACAACAAGGTTATATAAATATCACTAATTTCAATATAAAAATTCCATGGCAAGTGGAGAGGGAAGGTGATGACTGGAGGGGGAAAATTCAAAAATTTCACCTAGTGGGAAACCTGCAACAGACATAAATTAGGCATCTACAGTAGTAGGCAATCAGTAGAAGAATGAGGGAGATAAGGACTCAGAAGGGGACAAAGACCCAGATAGAAATCATTCTCGAGATTGTGGAAATGTTAGAGAAATAAAAGCATTTTCAAACTCTGCATCGGGTAGGAAACCAACACCTGGAAGCATTCATGGAATCTTTGAGGTAGGTGACCAATAGAAGGCTAGGGGTGAATCAGAGGAGGGCTCCACCAAGGAAAATAAAGGGGACAAAGATCTAGATAGAAAGATTTCCCGAGATGGTGGCTCAAAACTAGGGATAGATATCTATAAGTTTCCCTTTGCTCGGAATGCTGATCAATTTTTTTCTGAAAGCTTGAAAAAAGGTAGTTGGTCATCCTTGTTTGGGGTCAAACCAATAGGAAAGTCTTCATTTCCTTGTGTTGATAATACTTCCAATCCAGAAAAGGGAGTCTTCAACTATATCCCTCCCTGATTCATCGGTAGACCATATAGTGTCTTCAATGAAAAATACGCTGGTGGGAAAGTTCACTGGACCTAGACCTAATATTGATGTTGTGAGACTTTTCATAGCTAGAAAATGGAAACTAAAGGGCCAAGTAGACATAGCGGCTTTTCCAAAGGGCTTCTTCTCGTTCATTTTCTCAAGTGCAGAAGATCTCTCTAATGTCCTTTGTGGGGGCCCTTGGATGTTTGGCAAATCATCTTTGGCTCTTCAAAATTGGGGAACTAGACTTGACCTAAATGTGGATATGTTTGAAGTGGATCCGGTGTGGGTTTGATTCAAGGGTCTTCCACTGGAATATTGGCATGATGACATTTTTGTGGGTCTGGCTGGATCTTTCAGGGAGCTTCTTTCTATTGACCTGATGAAAGTTGCAAAGACAAGACTTGTCTATGCCAGAATCTGTCTCAACATCCACCATAAGGCAGACCTATCAGAGCTTATAATTATTAATTCAAAGATGGGAAAACATATTCAAATGGTGGATTACAAATCAGTTCCCTTTGCCTACTTCACGTGTAAAAAATATGGACATTGGGAAAAACAATGCCTGATGAAACCAAAGGAGAAAGTACACCAAATTAAAAAGAAAGAGTCAAGAATTGAATGGAGAGAAAAGAATGGAGAAATAGAGACCCATATCAAATCTAATATTCATAATGAGGAAGAGTAGAAAAAATATGATCAACAAGCTATGGAAAATAAATTAGAAGTTGAGAACCTGATAAGAGCCGAAGCCTCAACACAGCTAGAAAGAGCTGAGGATAAAGCTGAAGAGATAGTTTAGTTGGACTCTCCAATATCTAACAAAGAAGATAAAGATAAAGAAGGAATACAGTCAACAAATGATAAATCATAAGAGCATGTTCAGCTAGATTTTCCAAGTCCTAATAAAGAAGATAAAGATAAAAATGGAAATATCCTTTCCCCTATGGGTTCTAGAGGAACTAAAATAGGAAACTCAATCTTAGTTTTATTTCCAACTAATGGGTCTAAAAATTCCCCTACTATAGCTAGCAGCAGTAGGAGCTGGTATGAATTTAGTGAGGAAGATGGTGAAAAGGAGAACTTGGTTGATGACCATCTTTCTATGGAGCGTCATGAGACTCCCTGGTTAGAAGTCACTGATAAAAAGAAGCTCAAAAATAATTCAAAAAAAAGTGGGGGGAGTCACAGGATGATAGAGTTAGGTAAGAAATCAAAAAGTACCCCCCAGGGAGGAGTTCAAACTAGAAGGCAACATAAAGCTGATGTTGGATCTCCATTAGGGGTGAGTAGAGGTATACCTACTCACAAAATAACCAGGGAACAAGAAGCAAAAAAGAATATTGTGGATGGTAAATAGTCTACCATCCTAGAGATCTACTCCCCAACCCTTTAAATGAAGATCGTGTCTTGGAATATTAGAGGACTGAATAGTCCCCATAAGCAAGATGTACTGAGAAATATGGTGAGAGATAGAAAACCTGATATTTTGCTAATCCAAGAAACTAAGATGTCAAGTATTAAAGTGGAAAAAATTCACCCTTTTAAGAATGGTAATAGTATAGGAAGTGACTCTGATGGAGCTTCTGGAGGAGTTGTTATTTTTTGAAATAATATCACTATTAACTGCACAGTTTTGCTTGTGGAAAAAAATATAATTCTTGTCAAAGTTAAACACCTTAAAGATGATTTTTCCTGGAACTTGATGAATATCTATGCCCCCAATTCTAAAAATGGCAGATTGAAATTTTGGAAAAGGCTTAAAGAAATCAAAAGCAAGTACCAAGAGGATAGTTGGATGGTTATGGGAGATTTCAACACTCCCCTTGATTCTGATGATAAAATGGGTGGTGTCCCATCTCAAATCGATAGTAGATTGGATCTTATGGATTACATCAATGACCAATCGTTTATGGATATGGAGCTGGAAGGAATATCCTACACCTTGATGAATAGAAGAGCTGGAGCTGATCTCATACAGGTTAAATTAGATAGAACTATTTTATCTTTTGACTGGATTTCTAAGTTTTCTTGCTCTTTATCTTCTTCTATGAGAATTGGTTCTGATCATTTTCCCATAGTTTTTAATGCCAACCTTTTAAATGGGAAAAATAATATCCCTTTTCATTTTGAAAAAATGTGTATGGCTAACCTGAGCTTGAAAGAGTGTATTGCAAAATGGTGGAATTATAACCAGGATGGAGATGTTATATATAGAATTGTTAAAAAGATGAGCACTGTCAAAAGGAAAGTAAGAATCTTGAATAAGGAAATTTTTGGAGATATTTTTATGGCTAAAAATAGAAAACAGAATGAATTAAAGGTCATTCAGGAGAAAATTTAGAGAGAGGGCCTCTCTAAGGAGCTTAAAAAACTAAAAATTTGCTGGTGGCTGATTTTCACAACATCATCTCTAAAGAGGAATCTTTTTGGAGACAAAGATCAAGAGCCCTTTGGCTAAAAGATGGGGACAAAAATACAAGATTCTTTCATATGATGGCTATGAAACACAAAACTATTAATATGATCTCTTCCCTTGTTTCTAATGGAAAAACCTTGAATAAGGAAGAGGATATTAGAAAGGAAATGCTCCTTTTCTTCTCATCTCTATTATCGAAAGAGGAAAATCTTGATATGCAAAGTCAAAATGAGATCCTTTTAGCCATCCCTAATTTGATTGATCAGAGGACTAACGTAAGGCTCAAGGCCATCCCCAATGAGAAGGAAATCAAAGATGCAGTGTTCTCTTTCGAAGGGGAAAAATATTTGGGTCCTAATGGTTTCCCCCTTTTCTTCTTCCAACAGTTTTGGGACATAACTGGTAAAGATGTGCAGGATGCAGTCAAAGAATTCTTTGGTACTAGAGTTCTTCTAAGGGAATTAGATGCTACTTTTTTGGTGTTGATTCCCAAAAAGACAGGGGCTAATATGATTGAAGCTTTCAGACTGATTAGTCTCTGTAATGCTGTCTACAAGATTATTGCTAAAGTTTTGACTTCCAGTCTACTTGCCATATTGCCTTCCATAATTTCCCCCCAGTAGAATGGCTTCATTCCAGGAAGGAAAATTTTGGACTCTATTGTGGTGGCCCATGAAAATATTCATTCCCTTGAAGTAGCGAAGAAGCAAGGATTCCTTATGAAACTTGATTTGTCAAAAGCCTATAATAGGGTGGACAGGAAATTCTTCCAGAAAGTTCTAAGTCACTTTGGCTTTGATTATGGGGTCTTAGAAATCATTTCTCAATTAGTCTCTACTGTTTCATCCTCTATTATTGTTAATGGCGGATCTTCTAGTTTTTTTTAAACCCTCCAGAGGCCTCAGGCAAGGAGATCCCATATCTCTGATCTTGTTTTCTATTTTGGCTAAGTCCCTTAGAAGATATATCAATAAACTTGTTAATGAGGGAAGCATATCAGGACTCCAACCTTCTTCGGTCAAATCAGTTTACTCTCACAAGCAATTTTTTGATGATACTCTTATTATGGGGGAGGCAACTATTAAAGAAGCAAGAAACCTTAAAAAAGATTTGTCTATCTATACCTCAGCTTCAGGTCAACTTATAAATTGGAATAAGAGCTTTATGTTCTTCATTAATAATCCTCTTGAAAGATAGAATAAGATTTCTAATATCCTCAGTTGCAACATTGGGAATCTTCCATCCTCCTATTTGGGTCTTCCCCTTTTCTCTAAGCCCCCTAAAAGCTTTTGGAATCTTATTGTGGATAGGTTTAATAATAAGCTTGCTGGTTGGAAAGCATCCCTTCTGAGAAACTCTGGTAAACTTCAACTTCTCAAATCTTCTTTGCAAAATCTTCATGTTTATGCACTGAGTCTCTTCAAGATTCCCCATTAATTTGTTGTTGTTATAGAGAATATCCAAAAAAGATTCTTATGGTCTGGAGTAGAAGATAAAAAAAGATTAAGTCCGATAGCTTGGGAGAAGGTTTGCAAACCTAAGAGAAAAGGGGGTCTTGGGCTAAGATCAATTAAACTTGTTAATAAAGCCCTCCTGGCTAAGAAAATTTGGAGAATTTATGGGGACAGAAAGCAATGGAATGAAATCATAAGAAACAAGTATCTTTTTTATTCCAGAAATTTGGAGGACTACATTAAAAATGAAGATAAAGTTAATGGTTCTTATATCTGGAATAGTATAAATTGCTCAAAAGATATCATTCTTGAGGGGAGAAGATGGAAGATGGGTGATGGGGTAAAAATTGATTTTTGGGATGAGCCTTGGATCCAAAAAGAGCCTCTATCTAGAATAAGCAAGAGCGGAAGGAAGAAATCAATCAAGCCAAAGCTTTCTTTGGATTAAAAGTTTCTGACTACTGGCAAGATAATAAATGGAAGGACATTGGCATTATTGACAACAACTTCCACCCTCTAATGAATGAATTAAAGTCCTGGTTTATTAGGGACAACTTTCAAGACAAAATTATATGGGCCCCTACCTCTAATGGAGAATTCTTGGTTGCCTCAGCTAGCTCTCTATTTTTTTCAAGGGAAGACAAACCTCTATGTGCGACTGTATGGTATAAGTTCTTAACCCCTAAAATCAATTTTTTCTTCTGGATCCTTGTTCAAAATAAGCCCTTAACTCTTGATAATTTATCTAAAAGGGGATTTCTTTTTGTTAATAGATGTTTTCTTTGTATGGAAGATGCAGAATCTTGTGACCATCTTATGCTTCATTGTAACTACACTCGTAGGGTGTGGATCTTATTTTCAAAAATGGAATTTGTGTTGGATTTTTCCTAACTCTTGGAAGGAATTTGTTACTCAATGGAGCTACCCTTTTTCTAATGAGCTGGCTAGAGAGTTCTAGAAACTTATCCCACCTCACCTCTGCTAGTGTATTTGGAAGGAAAGAAACAACAGAATATTCAGGGAGAATTTTTCTAAACCTGAGGTCATTGGGAATAATATTTGTAGAGGGTTGGAAGCAAACTTTATTAATGCTATTATCAATTGTAAGAAGAAGTTCAAGGATAGTTTGTTTGAAGATGATATTAGAAATTGGAATTTCCCTCCTACCAATCATCAACTTGATATTTCAAGAGCCAATTCGGTTTGGTCTGCCCCTCCCAATGGTTGGATCAAAGTTAACTTTGATGGTGCTTCAAAAGAAAATTCAGGAATCTCTGGGAGTGGTGGTGTTATCAGAGATTGGAATGGAAATTGTGTGGGAGCTATTGCGGCTCCCTTGGGGTTGCAATCGAATCACCGAGCTGAGGCACTGGCAGCTCTTAATGTTATTATGCTAGTGGAAGAATTAGGGTGTAAAAATATTTGGTTGGAAGGAGACTCAATTAACATAGTAAAAAACATCAAAGGAATCAACTCTCTCTCCTGGACTATAGAGCACATAATTGCTAAAATTAAAAATATCTCCCAATCCTTTGAGTCATTCCATGTCTCTCATAATTTTTCGTGAGACAAAATCAAGTAGCTAATGGGCTGGCCAATCTTGGGGCTAGAAGTGACAAAACTCTAAAATGGTATGGTGCTGCTAAAATTAATGATGAGATAAATTCTTGCATTAATTATGAGGGTATGTACAGGATCATGGTATGCCAAACTAGGCCCTTAAGTGGCAATGAAAATTCAAAAAATCAGGTTTAGACAAGTTGACATAAAAATTTGAACAAGTTATAAACATTATATCAAAAATATGTAAGAAGAGAATTTGTAGAAAATTGAATTTAGTTTCTACGATACTAGGACTTTTTTGAAAAATAATTATTCTATATGTTAAAAATTTCAAATTTCAATGTAGTAGTATGAAAATTTTAGGAAAAAAATAAGAAGTAGGTGTTTTTATGACCACCTTAAATACAATCAAATGATAATTTTTTTTTACAATATTTTAGATATAAGTAGTAGACTCATGTTCGGATGTGACACATATTTTTTTATAATTTTATTCCATGTAAATAATTAATTATGATTTTTCTTCTATAACTTTTCCAAAATACAAAAACTCTCATGTCTGACCACGTTAACTTAGTCTAAACTTTATCAAATTGAAATTTTTTTATATTTTTCTTGTAGTAGGAAAATCATAGAATGCGACACATATTTTGGGTTTAAAAAATGTTATACAATTTGAAAGTTATAGCTATTTTTCAATAAGTCTATCAATTAGGACTAGAAAGATAACAAGTAGGTGTATATCTGACCACATTAAACAAAATTAAATGATAATATTTTTTTATAAGATTCTAGACAAAAGTAGTAGACTCATATCCGGATGTGATGTATAATTTTTTGTATTTTTTTTCCAAGTAAATAATTAATTATGATTTTTCTACTACAAATTTTCCTGAATATAAAAACTCTCATGTATGACCACCTTAACTTAGTCTAAACTTCATCAAATTGAAAGATTTGTTTATTATTATTTTATTAGGTGAAGCATAGAATGTGATGTATATTTTAGATTTAAAAAATGTTAGACTATTTGAAATTTATAGTTATTTTTCGAAGAGTCTATCAATCAGGACTTCTTTTTCACATCGCCACTTTTTGGCATACCATGATCCTGCACCTACCCATGACAAAATAAGGAAAAAAGAATGGGTGATAAGCATTGTTAATAATGAGTACACAAAATGATGCAAGACAGTCTTTGAGCAAGACGGTGGTGATGTGGCATTTAAAGAAGTATAAATCCATGAATACACTTCAAAAATCACCCCTCGTTATGATTGCTCTGAAGGTGATGCGCCAAGTAATTATTACTTGTCACTTCCTCCTAATTTCACACGCTTTATGGGTTACAAATCATAAGCATCACCTCCATTCTCTTAAGCGAGTCTCAAGTGACTATATTTTTTTCACTCTGCAACTTAAGGAGAACTCTCTTTGTGAGATTGAGGATCTGGGTAAAATTTTTACAATGGGAGGCAAATTAAGGAGGGAGGAACTTGCCAATTGCAAATGGAGGTATGATAAGGATGTTTGGAATGAGCTCAAAAAAGGAAATGTTCACCAGTTCCTTAAGCATTTACATGGGAATGACAAAGAGGTTTCTAAAGCATTTTTTGTTGGTTGGGATAAGGGTAATGTCAACCTAGCTGGGAAGTCCTTTAGTCTTACCCTAGAGCTACTCACAAAAATCATAGGCCTCCCTCTCGAGGGAATGCAGTAATCCAAAGAGATTAAAGTGGGCAACAAAGCATACAAGGATTTCCCTGTCACTGATTAATGTAGTCAAGGATGGTGGATCCAGTTAAGGATAGTCCAAACCTTGCAGCCAACAATCAACACAGTGGAATACTAAAAAACACAACAAAAAATTAATTGTTTAACTCTGATTTTCATTAACATGCCTTGTTGTAAGGCCTTTCGGGTTAGGGCCAATTACAATCAGAAATAATTCTGCAAGATCATAGGATCCAATATAACACTAGCTAGTTCATCTCTGAAAATAGTTAGCAACTGATCAAAACCCTAAGGCATATCTAAATTTGAGCTCGCAAGCCTCTAAGAAATCTCCTTGTCTCCAAGTATGCAAACCACTAGCTCTGCAACTAAAAACTATCAAATAACAATCTGATCTGCAAGATCATGCAAGATTATTTCCACAACTTCGCCAACTCTAGCTTTCAGAACCTTAGATCTAATTCGCTAAGTCTTCCAAGTCATCTAGATCTGTGACCTCTCAGTCCCTCTAAACAACTACCCCAAACATCCTATAAATACTAGTCATTAGCCACAAGTTAGCTGGATGAAACCATTAACTCCCCCCAATAATTATTAATTTCAATACAAGTCTGCTTCAAATAGCCTTACAAACATTTAATTCAACATATCCTCCTGTAGCAATAGCTACCAACAATAAATGCACCAAGTCGGCCCAAAAAATCACACAAAACTCCAGTCGGTAAACCAAAACTACCAAGCAATAGTGAAATAACTGAGCATGCCACGCATCGCCAAGAACCAGTGTTGACCGAGCACCGTAGACATTGTCTAGTAACACTTTCATCAAGTGCCAGAGATTACCAAGTTCCTTTAGTGACTGAGCTTCCTTCAATGACCGAGACCCTCGGTCAAGGCTGCAACCGAGTAACATCGGCCAAACAATACACCTCCCATGTAGATTCACCAAGTAGCCCTTGCATCAAACACCTCGGGTTCAAAAAGATATTCATATGTGAGAAGAACATCTTCTGGGATTCAACACATAAACCCCAAACTGGTTCTTCACATACAAGTCCTCCATGTTTTCAGCTTGCATACTCTTTCATTTTAGCTTTCTCTATCCCTTCAAGTATTTTCTTGACAACACACAGATTGGTTCTCCAAACTAATCATTCATTTTTTCTGGATCCACCAACTCAACTTGGCTACCAATACTTAGGCTTCTCCTACTGAGCATTGTATCTAGTAAAAGCATCAAGGAAAACTTCATGTCATCCTTCTCAACAGTAAACACATTTTTGACATAGTCATACATAGCTTTGCAATCATATTACCAAGGCCTACCAAGCAATATATCACAACTATTCACCTTCACAATGTCACATAACACAAGATCCTTATACTAGCCAATCTAAACATCAATAAAGCATTGTTCTCTTACTTCTAGAGCATGAACATCTTGTAACCAGCCAATCCTATAAGGACAAAGATGCTTCATTCTATTCAACCCAAGTTTCTGAACCATGTCCTCAGCAACAAGGTTATCAATACTACCACTATCAACAATAACATCATAGATTTTACCTCCAAAGTTGCATCGGATCCTAAACAAGTTACTCCTCTGACAAGGTTCCTCCTTTGTACCAAACAATGTTCACCGAAGTAGCAAGTTCTCAGATTTAGGTTCATTTTCATTCACCATAGTAGTTCATCGATCACCAAGCTTCTTCTGTGTACACTCAAAAGAACAGTGTCCTTCTTCACCACAGTTATAGAAAGTACCCTTAAAGATAACTCTACATGTCTTCTTCTTCGGTTCTACAGGTTTATGTTCATCTTCTGCATCAGTCAGTTTCTCCTTCACCAAGTGATGAATCTTTTCTTTCCCTTAGGAATTACTATGTTTTTTTCTCTTCAACTTATCTTTTTCCTTCAAAGCATACTGATAAGCATCTTCAACATAATCAATCTTCAGCATACCAAGCTCATCCTGAATATTGAATCTCAAACTATTCACATACCGAGCTACCTTTTCCTTACCAAGCTCTTGGTGTCCAGATCGAATAGTAAGTTTGTATAACTCCTTGGTATAATCTTCAACAGAAAAATCCTTTTGTTTCAAATTTTGCAACCTCTTAAACAATTCAAGCTCATAGTCAGAAGGAATCAAGTTAGTTTTCAGTTTTGTCACCATCAACCTCCACCGATTGATCTTCATTTCACCTTCATCTTCTCTATCTCTTTGTAGTTCTTTCCACCAAAGAGTAGCATGTCCTTTCAACTTTGTCTGTGCTAATCTCACCCGAAGAGGATCTTCAATTTCTTTCAGCTCAAATAAATCTTCAAGTTCACCAATCCAATCTATCAAGTTCTCAGGCTTCAAAGTACTAGAGAAAGTAGAAACTTCCATTCGGTAACTACTACTTAACCAAGCTCCAGATCTAGGAAACCTAGCAGTTTTGTCTTCACCAGATCTATCCCTCTATTCATCACCACTAGATCTAGTAGGTTCAAAGTTTTCAATAGCTTCCTCATAACCATCTTCAGTACCAACATTCTGAGGTACACCAACAATAGCTCTCATGATCTCGGTGACCATGTCATTCTTCATCAACTCCATCTCATATCTAAAATTTGATTTCACCTTCTCTGTAATCCTAGATTCAATAGTATCATAGAGATCTACAAGCACTCTAGGGTCCAATCTTCTCAGAGGCATCCTTAAAGATAAGAGAAACCCTCTACAACAAACCCTACACTAACCACCTTGTGGCAATTTTCAAGTTGTATGCAAGTCAGATCTCAACCTGCCACCTTGAACAAACAACTAGGGCAAGATCCACAAGTTCAGTACTCTAGATCTGTAATCCAAATCATATGATCTCTTCATAAACAAGATCAACTTTGAAATATCAGCCTTGCTAGGTCAACCTTCGCTCCACAAGATCAACTCTCACTCTGATACCACTTAATGTAGTCAATGATGGTGGATCCAGTTAAGGACAGTCCAAACCTTGCAGCCAACAATCAACACAATGGAATACTCGAAAACACAACAACAAAATAATTGTTTAACTTTGATTTTCATTAACGTGCCCAGTTGTAAGGCCTTTCAGGTTAGGGCCAATTATAATCAGAAATAATTCTGCAAGATCATAGGATCCAATACAACACTAGCTAGTTCAGCTCTGAAAATAGTCAGCAACTGATGGAAACCCTAAGGTAGATCTAAACTTGAGCTCGCAAGCCTCCAAGCAATCTCCTTGTCTCCAAGTATGCAAACCACTAGCTCTGAAACTACAAACTATCAGATAACAATATGATCTGCAAGATCATGCAAGATCTTGTCCACAAGCTCACCAACTCCAGCTTTCAAAACCTCAAATCTGATTCACTAAGTCTTTCAAGTCATCCAGATCTGTGACCTCTTAGTCCCCCTAAACAACTACCCCAAACATCATATAAATACTAGTCATCAACCACAAGTCGGCTGGATGAAACCATTAATTCCCCCCAATAATTATTAAATTCAATACAAGTCAGCTTCAAATAGCCTTACAAACATTTAATTCAACATGTCAGCCTGTAACAAAAGCTACCAACAATAAATGCACCAAGTCGGCCCAACAAATCACACAGAACTCCAGTCGACAAACTAGAACTACCGAGCAACAGTGAAATAATCAAGCATGTCAGGCATTGCCAAGCACCAGTGTCGACTGAGCACCGCAAATATCGCCAAGTAACACTTTCACCAAGCACCAGAGATTACCAAGTTCCTTCAGCAACCGAGCTTCCTTCAATGACCAAGACTGTCGGTCAAGGCTGCAACTAAGTAAGCCAAACAATACACCTCCCATGCAGATTCACCGAGTACCCTAGAATGCCCCTACATCACTGATGAAGAATGTGCCCTTTTGATCAAAGGTAAGAAAGATTATGTCAAAATGGACAACATTGAGAATATTTGGGGCTCTGTCATTAGGGTTATTATGGAATACTTCACCTCAGAGAGCTGGTTCTCTAGAGTTTATAATTACCACTTTTTTTGGTAGATCATTTCAAACATGAAAATAGGGTTTCTTTCCCTTTCTTTCTGTTGAGCTCACTGAATCAAAGTATCATTAAACATAGGATGAAGAATTCTCCCATCCTTCATGTTGGGCTTATTCTTCTAATTATTGAGTATGCCAGGGACCACGTCCCTGAGCCTATTCCTTCTCAGGTCAGTAGCAAAAAGAGGAAGAATCTTGCTGGTCCTCCCCTAAGGAAGAAAATCTCTTCTAGCAAAAAAGCCCCTTCTTCTTCTACGACTATCATTAACACTTCTGGGTTGAAGGATGGCCAGGAGGCCGAGAAGGATTCTCTGGGTAAAGATAATTATGGCATAAAAGAGGACAATATTGCTCTCAATGAGGATTCTGGGACGAAAGATTGTCAAGAGGTTATGGCTGATGAGATGGACAAAGTTGAGGCTGTGAAAGAAAATGATGAGAACATGATCATTTTAGAGAAGGAAACTATGGTTGCAGTCGACTCTGTTAAGGGTCATGTTGATATGACCACTTCCTGCATTCAAGCTACTCAGGAGGTGGCTATGGTGAATCCTGAAGATGTCACAAAAATAATTATCGACATGGTGGAAGGGTATTTTGGGACCGACCAGGAGAATCCTAAACTAACTAAGGAAGTCACCAACAATATTGATGATAAGGAGGAAACCTCTCATAATAGGGAGAAGGACAATCTTGATATCTCAGTTGCTGGTGCTGATAGAAAACATGATGTAAAGGAAGTGGGAAATCAAGAACAATATTGTAAAATAGGGGATAATTATGATAAGGAGGCTAGCACGGAGGCTGCTAATATTGCAGATGATGACTCCAACAAAGAGGATATCAGGACTATGGAGGAGGATATCCCTGCTAACTCTGAATCCCCTATCTCTGGGAAGGATAAAGAAAATGAAGACTGTGAGAATAGTTCTGAAGGGAATATCTACCATTGTTCCCTTGAGGAAGATCTGAGAGAAAGGGACTCCAATGTGGAGAGAGCTATTACCATGACTACACTTCAACTTGCTGAAAAACAAGGCAATTTATGGCTATAATCTTGAGAAATGGGTTCAAAATGACCTCGTGGAATTGAAAAATAGGTGCATAAGGCTGGAAACTAGGAATGAGATGCTAGAGGACACCATTGATAAGCTTAGGAAGGATGCTGCTTTGAATAAAAGAAATGAAGAGATTTTTTATAAGGTTTCAGATGATTCCACTATGCTGGAGGAAAAAATCAATGAAGTTTTGGAGAAAGCCATGATCCCATTAAATGACAAGATCAGTAGCAACGAAGCCATGCTTAAGAATTTTCTTACTCTATCTAATGCTGGAATGAAAGCTACTATGGAAAATTTGAAGACTCTGTGCAATGTGCTGGAAGGAAACAATAATGACACAATGAAAGATAAAAATGAAGGGACTGACTCCAGCCAGCAACTGGGAACGAGCACTAGAACTAGATCAAACACCAGGAAGAAGATCAAGGCTAAGGACCAGGAAATAATTAATTTGAAATATTCTATTAAGACTATGCAGAGTCAGCTGGTGGAGTCGAAGGGCTTCCTAAAGACTCTGATCTGATTCTGATGCTGGAGGCTATTTTGGCCCTGTCCTACTGTGGGTTTCTCGCTTTTGTCTTTTTGAGGTTGTGCTTATTGTAAATCTGGGAAGTGTCCCTGCTGAGGATTATCCTTTTTGGGGATAGTCTATTGTCTTTCTATTTCTCCATGCTTTTCTTTTCAAAACTTTGTTAAAGGGTTTCGGGCCCCTTCAAAACCTGCTATACCGTAATAAAAAACAAGGTTATATAAATGGATAAGTGACACTCATGGATTTTTAACACACAAACCACTAATCATGGAATTGCCACTTTCAAACTTGTGACACATGATAAACTCAAGTGCACAATAACACCACCAAATCTTCACTCTCTTATCACAAATTCATACTTTGCATTGTGCTTTATGTTACTTTGATTCTCTTAAAATATGCTTCCTCATTATTACATTTCTTCTCTACCTTATCCATAACATCTTCCTTGATACATTTGACAAATGATGATTTGTCCTCTATCTCTCACAGTGATCATCAAATAGATCATAAATAGCATATATGTAACAATTGGAGGTCTTGAAGATGATCTACATAAGCTACAAGGTGGCACAAAGCTCTAGGCAATAAAAATATGTAGTCAACCAAGTGTAAACAACCTTGAAAACACACAAGAATAACATAAGGAAATATCCTCATGCAATCTTCTTCATAGCTTCCCTTAAACCTAACGTACTCTTATAAGGGCTCTCTTATTGATTCAAACAACCTAACGTACTCTTGTAAGGGCTCCTTTATTGATTCAAACTTTGAGAAGGCTAGAGAAATAAATGTCACCTTGTATCTTTGACTTCAAAGTGTTATCAAACCGTCTTCAAAGTCACTTTATCATAACTTATTTATCAATTACAAAATAAATACTGTTATTACAATATTTAAAAGAAATACTTACTATCACACTTGTTTATGTCTCTTGTTTAAGGTCTAAATTAAAATGCACTACACTAAATGAAAAGTGCTCAAATAATTACAAACTCTTGTGTGGCTGATGGTACTCGACAAGGCGTTTGTTGTTAGCAGTTCATTATTTCGAAATAATTCTACATTTGTACGTCCAAATGAAAATACAGTGATATTGGGACCTGGATGTATATATGCTTTGGTGGTTGTCGTTCAGGCATCTGTGTTTTCCCTGTCTGTGGTATTATTAGCAGTGATTAGGTAAGATTCTGTGTTCATCGCCTTGATTAGGCTCCAATTTTTTTCATTATTTCTTCATGGTTTTATTAAGTTAACATAAAGATCTTTTTGTCCCAAAGCTTCCTCTATTCTTCCTTGTTTCTTTTATTCTTAATCTCATCAATTAAGATCAACTCTTTTGTGATCTCATAAGTTGATGCGAGTTGACTTAACTATTCATATATTCTGTCCGAGTATTATGTTTTTAAAAGTGAAATTTTAGAATTTGTGTTAATTATTTCTATTTAATACGTTTAAAGTAGTTAAATTAAAAGAACTTTTTAAAGATAAATTTATATTGATTTATAAAATTAAAAGAGTTACATAAAGATTTTCATATAATATTAGTTGTTTTTAAAAATTAAATATAAGAATTCGAACAAGTTTATTATAGAACCATCGTAGTAAGTTTTATAAGAGAACACAAACAGAACAAAATTCTTAGGACATTTTTTCTATTTTTCATTCTTCTCTTCACGTTCTTAATCTAATATTCTTTTAGTAGTTTTGTTGGTCTAGAGTTGTTGATTTCAAGTCTTCTCGATTGATGTATAACACTCATATTATTTCTTATGTCTATAAGTAGGAACTAAAATGATCGGATTGTTCTCTCTCCTATTTTGGTAGATCGACTTTGTATTTCTTTAGAAGAGATTGATGCTCTTGTCTAGGGGTATGATCCAAGTGAGCTTATTCAATTTCAAATGGTTATAAAATCTTGCTATAAGAGTGAAATGGGTATGAAGCTTTTCCATGGTGTAAAAAGATGAAATTCATATTGTTGTCCAAAGTGTGACATTTTTCTCTAGATTTTTTTCTCATCATAAATGTATCACTTGGAATAACATACAATAAAGAGCTTTCAAGGTCCTTCCAAATGTGTTATATGTGGATCTAGTGAGGAGGGTGTGTCATTTCTTTTAATGTCATTTTCTATGGTTTGTGGAGACAACAGTGGTCTATTTAGAATCGACCTTTTGTTTGATTGCTTCTTCTATATCTGAATTTTGGGTTATTTTTGGATTTCCTCCTACCTTAGTCTCTATTAATTGATTGCATGGGATATAGGACCCACTTCCATCCTTTGAGAAAATTGGTTGGCAAGTAATATTTGAATATTTCAAGTTTTTCAGAGTCTTATGGGATATATTTGGCAAAAGGTTTCAAGTGTTCTTTGAATGTATTTAGAGCAGTTGACTTTTTCAACTAAGGTTAGATTTTTAAGGTAGATAAAGTTGCTAAATGGTCTCTTTTTCCTTTGGGATTTATAAGATTAATAATGATGGTTCATCACGATGTAATCTAGGAGTTGCAGGGATTGGTGGAATTGGAAAGGATAGTACTAAGTTTGTTCAATTTTTTTCATTAGCTCTGTGAATTACTACAAATTATCACATGGAGGCTCAAGTGGTCTTACTACCTATGGAAATAGCTTGTGAGATGGATTCAATGGTTTTGGTTTCTCTTTTGTATAATGGTAAAGCTTCTAAGTCTTCTTGGAGATTGCTCACAAATTCTCTGTCTAGCACAAAGTTTTGATTTCATCTTTATAATTCATATTTCTCAAGAGTGAATGTTTTTGTTGATGGTTTGGCTAAATGGACTTCTAACATTGATCGTAGCTAGAATGTTATAGATTAGGGTATTATTTTAGTTAAAAATAGTTTTCAAAATTTAAAATTATTTTATTTTTTAAACATTCTTTCTATATAAATATAATATTTTATTGATTTTATAATAGTAATTATGAATTTATAATAGTAATTAAGAATATTGTAGTTGATTCTCATTGAATGGTTGACCCATTTAAAAATATGCAACTTCAAAACGATTTGTTACGCGATTATAATTGATTTTCATCCAAAGTTTTAAATTTTTATTTTTATTAATATTTTAGATCATTTCAATGATTTATTTTTATTACAATAATAAATTATGAAGTACATTCTAAAAATTTGAAATTACATACAATTATATCTAAACATATTCATATTAATAAGAAAACATTATCGATTAGCATATTTATATTTCCTATCAACAGACCCACTAAATCTGTGTTAATATTACTTCTCATCCATTGCATGTTACAAGTTCAAACAAGTAAAATTTACGTACGGATTAAATTGTATAGCCTTTACGCCAATTTTGACAACAAAATACCATCAAATCGTAGAAAGAATGTCTGCAAATGTTAGGCACAACTTAAAAAATTATAAAGATTGTGGCTTTACATCTATCTACATTTGAATGATGAATACCTTTGATTTAAAAGTTTACACAGTTAAATCTGAAAATTATTTCATAGAAAAATTATATTTTCATCAAAAAAAATATCAATTTAACTTTACTATATCTGCAGATTATCATAAGGAAATTTTAGTCCAGAGATCTATACTTGAATTCTTGTATTCTGATGATAGATCATAGAGTATGATCCGAAATGTTGATGATAAAAAAACATACACACAATCGTATCCAGAAATATTCTAGCTAGAAATCTAAAATAGCGTAAAAGCCTATACTATTATGCCCAGACAAGGCCTTGTATACAACATTGCAAAGGCATAAAAAGGAGCAAATTCCTACACTGTTATGACAGAGTCAAGGCCTATAAGAAACAGTATAGAGAAGGCCTAGTGTTCAAATCCTGCAAGTGTTCCCAGTTCTTCAACAGCCTCAATAACATGTTCAAGTCTAGCCACTATCTCTATCACAAGTGATGCAAAAATAGCCAAATGAATTGCCTCTGGAAATTCAATACTGACTGCCATTTTATATTTAGGAGGTGGATCAACACTTGGCAATATATGGTTCTCTTCTTCTTTATCAAAAGATGAATCTTGCTCTTCCAAAGCCACAGAGATCCCTTCAGTGGAAAGATTGATATGGGCATTATTTTTAAGTACATGCATTGGCTTGTGAAGTTCAGCTAAGCACCTTTTTTGTGAGGATTGTTGGGTAGAATTTTGATGTGGTTGGGTGATGTCCCAAATTTTGGGTTGAAAGCAAACTGAATTATTGAGCTCCTCAACTGCAACATGCAAACTCTGCATCATGGATTGTGGAGGAGGGCATTGCTTCATACTGTTTATGCTCTCAGCTAAGTCCTGCAATATTTTTACTACCTCCATACCCACTTTATAACTCGAGGGTTTCTTGAATGCAGATAGATTGATGTGGGGTGCCTGCATGGTAAAATTATCAGTAAAAGCTTAGGAGTTCTAGCAAGAGCTGAATAAAGTGTCTAGTTATATATCTTTAAAAAATTTATATAAAAAGTAATCTTATAAAATATATACTAAGTTTGTTTTTTAAAGTTTTTATTTAGGGGAAGGGTACTTGTAGTTGTTATAGTTAATTTGGGTATCTTAAATGTCTAAATGGAACATTGGATTTTGATGACATGTTTTCCTCTTGTCTTCATATGTGACTTAAGAGCTTATAGCTATTGTTTTGGCTTATAGATACTTATGACGAACATTGTGGGATTTGTTATGCACACAATAATAAAAAAGTGGTCATTTTGAATTGACATCTCATATATATTTCCTAATAATCATTTGCTTTGACCATCATCAAATTTGTACAATCTATCCAATACTAATGCACAAATGCCCCAATTATCGTACAATATAGGTACCATTAAAGTTGCACAATTTATCTAATTATTAACTTTTTTTCCAACTACTGAATACACTAATGAATGACTATTAACTAACCAAAGAATTTTTTAGTAGAAGTTTAATTAGCTAAATCCAAAGAACAGCAATATAAGCGATAACTGAACTCCTTCCCCTACACTGATTTTTTTCCCTATATACAATTTTAAAATGCCTCTTTGACATTAATGAAGTGTTACCAGATATTCTGAACGAAGGCATCCATGCAAAGCAACGACACAGTAAGCCAGATGACGCAGCATGCAACCTACATGCACATATTGTTTCCATGGATGTCTAAACCCAAACATGCCATGTCTCGGTTCCCAGCTAGCAAAATTGGCCTGCAAAAACTCAATAGTTCAGAAGACTGGAAAGTTTATTTCTTCAACTTTTTATTATTGTTTATAAATTTGATTGTGTGTGATTTTTTGTATCAACATTTTGAATCACATTCTGTTACCCATCATGACAATATTATAAAACTCAAAACTACTGTTTATACAAATGATACATATTAGATGTTTTTTTATTACAGCATATAAAGTGAGATATACCAAGGACTCATCATTTGCTTTAGAATCTAAGACATCCTTGTATCCTTTGTAGATGACGCTTTCTAATATTTTTCGTGATTCATCCTCGTTTATTACAGAATACTCTGAAAGCTTCATGTAGTCTACCATACAGCCTGCAACAGTGCACCAGCTCAGAAAAAATGTTATTCACTTAGTGAAATTAAATGGTTGCTATTGTGATGAATCGAAACAGTGGTGGTACTACCTTCAAGAGAATATGATAAACCATGAACTCTCTTAACAATGGAGGTGTGCAGATCCTCTCCTGCCCAGATGGGGCATATGAACAAACTTATAATGAGGGAAACTGCACATCCAATTGCTATGGTGGAAAGGCGTTTGTAAGCCATGCTGAATATGTTTTCAACTCGGTATCCAGAGACTGTTATCATGTTGAATGTAAGAATGAAAATCATAACGCCATAATCATACTTAACCTTTATCTTGGGGATGAAACGAGAGAACGTTGCAAGGGCCCCTGTTAAACAACAATAAACAACAACAACAAAAGCATGAGTATAATGAGTTATTCTCATCCCTACCAAGTAATGGATCACAATGTCTAGAAATTATCATGGTCCTCCTTTCATTAGAGTTGAGTTGGAATACCAAGAATAAAACAAGAAGAACTGATTGTAATAGGCTCTCCAATTTTGCCAGCCTTGTCTGCAATGTAACCAATAGATACAGCAAGAGAACCTGCAACCACCGTGCCTAGTCCTCTGTTTAACCCCTTACTCAGAGTAGCGCCTGAAAAACCAATAGTCGTAAACTTAATTGTTAAAGAATTTGATTATTCTCAACACCAACATGTTTAATTAAGTGTAAACAAAAATAAATAAGATAGATTGCTTAAGTATTTAAATTTTCTTATGTAGAAATCTTTATTTATAAACTTGCTTCAGCTATTCAATACAAGAGCACGAGTCTGGCTGAAACTCTAAGAATTGAGGGATATTCATTCTATCAAATTTTCCTGTGGCATGATCTCGGCCTGCTACCCAATATGGAGTATGAGGCTTAGACTACAAACACCAAGGATTGAGGGACATCCATTTTGCCAAACTCATCCAGAGCACAATCTTGGCCTCATCTCTTCTGATGTCGGGGGCTTGCACTCAGAAAGCCTTGATCCTTGATGGGCTTATAAAAAATCAAATAGCTTCACCAATAGACTAAAGATCTATTGACAAAAAAATGATTTTATATTGTTTCTGATCCAGATATATGTTTATCCAGATTCTTATAATTCAATATATGAAAACAAAGATGTCAACACCTACGTAATCCAATTTGTTTCTATTAAAAATAAAAATAGCCATTAGCAAATAGAGAGAAACTAAATGTACTCGATCGCTTTCTCCCAATAATTTGCTACAGAGGTATTATTTTAGAGAGAAACTAAATGTACTCGATTGCTTTCTCCCAATAATTTGCTGCAGAGGTATTATTTTTCTTTTGCATATTATAGGTTGGATACTATTGATTCCTTTCTCGATTATAATTCTTTAGGAATTCTTACTGTAATTGACATAATTTCACAATTAATTTAAGGCAATTATCCACAAACTATTAATTCAATATTTGCAACTATTTTGTCAAAAATTATATAATATGATGGTTAAATTATAGTATTGTAATTCTTGCCATCAATATTGAAACTTCTACCAATATATTATTGTTAAATATTTATCTTGAATTATAACTCCAATAAAAAATATTTATTCCAAAATCTTAAAAAATTAAAACTTGCTAACTACTTCAGCCTATAAGTATGAAGAACATACCTGCTGTAAACTCAAAAACAACAACGACAGTCATGACAGCCCAGATGACATTATCACCAACTTGATCAAACAGAAGCTCCATAAGGTAAAACAGTGATACCACAGACAATGCAAAGCCCACTTTGATTGCATGTATGGCTCTCCTTGGATCATCTTTGCCAAACTTCAACATTTTCTTCGCAGGTGTCTCCAAAAGCTGGCTCAATGTCTTCATACATGCAAAAAGACTTCGAAAACAATTGCTTTCAGAATTTTCAAGCTCATCCAATGCAATGTCGATATTACAGTGAGAGAGACCATTAGTTGCCATTGGTGAGAAATAAAAACAATTATCTCACATAAAATGAAATTGACACTTGCTTAACATTTTAAAACAACGGGGCTTTTTATAGATAGGATAGAGGTGAAGTTTGTATGAATAAGTTGCTTTGTCCCACAGAAACCAGTGGGAAGGCCAACTATTTCATTTATCCAAGTTACATGTCTGCCCAAATAAGGAAACTGAAAAATTACTCTTTCTTTCTTGTCTGTATTAGTTTTTAATATTCATCTACTCTTTTACCAATTGACACTAGTGGGTGTGTGATTTTTCTATAAAATGAAGTTTTTTAAGATTTTTTAATGGAAGATTTAGGTTGCCTGCGAATTTGTTTTGTTATTTGATATAAAATCATAAGTCTGCGTTAATATTTCTTTGATGAGAATCAAAGATTAAGGTATATATTTTGTCAAATTACCTTGAATACAATTTTGACCTCATTTTTTTGGTTTTCTTAAAATATCAAAAAAATGCAATATAAACAATAACTCTTAATATAAATTTGATATCTATTTTATATTCTTTGATTCTTGAAGAATTGGAATGTAACATCAAGCATTAGCAAGGTAGTGGAAGAGTGGTGATGGGAAGGTAGTGGAAGAGTCATATTGGAAGAAACGTCTCTATTAAGCATGACACATCTGATTTTAGAATGAAATTACATATAAATTGTACAATCATATGAAACACTACTATATAAATTAGTACAATCATATGCAACACTACTCTAGGATCTTTAAGTGAATCTAATACTTGCATGTAGCTATATGCGAATCTTTTGCTTGTATCCTTCTATGCCTTCCAAGTCGATCTAGTTTTGTGGGTAAAAGTCAATTTCATATCTAGCCAAGTAAGAAAACTAAGTAGTTACTTTTTTTCTTTCTTCTATTTTCCTTTTAAATTCTGATATTAGCATATAAATTTTTTTATGAAGTTCAGAAATTTTTTATGGATCTAGGAATTCTTTTTTCTATTTGATATGGAAGCACAAGTCTATGTTAATACCTCTTTGGGTATGAGTCTAAATATTCATTCCACCAAAGTCACCCAAGACCCAATCTTGACCTCATCCCTTATGTCATACCTCCCACAATTTGAACTTTGGTGGTTAATATCTCTTTGGTAAAAAATCGAGGTATCATTTCCAACATAATAATAGAGAACCCAATCTTGACCCTATCCCTTATATCATACCTCCCACAATTTACACTTTAGTAAATGATATAACTAAAAGATATGCTATTGCCAACAATAATTATACTCAACTAATAAAACTTCCAACAATTGAATTGATCAACCTCCCATCAACTTAACTTTCCCAAAATAAGTAAAGAACAATTTACCATAAACCCATTCACAATACTAACTTCCCTTATGATAAAATGGGTTGAACCATTAGATTGGATTCTGTCAGATTTCAAGTACAGGGATATTTTAATCCTGTTGGGTATTGGTTTCCCAAATTCTTTAACACAATTATTGTGCGCATGGCCTCCTGTGGCCCTCATTTCATCGTATCTTCCCAGGCAATGAGGAATGAAGATGTCCTTATACTGAATCATTGATAGATTTTTAAACATTTTTCACAAAACTGCAAAATAATTGGCCTAACATACGGTTATTATTCATTTCAAATCAGTTATTTGATCCACTCAACGAGAGTGTTTTCAGCCGCACAATCCAGCATTATAATGCAGAGAAATTTCCTTGTGGCCGTTAGTCCTGATTTGAGGATAGATCAGTAAAAATGCAATTATGGTGGAAAAAAAGATGGTCGACAAGATGTTGCGTTTTTTGGGGTGATTGACAGATGTTGAATAAGGAAATTAAGTGGAGAACCCACTGCAACAATTTAGCTGGACTCATCCAAACATGTCGGATAATGCCTTTGTTTATGTTTGTCGTCTCCTTGGTTTTCACCTCCATTTTTATTATTGTTTTCACGACTTTGGTGTTTTGATTGTCATGATGGGGCCATAGCTTCCATAACTCTGAAGAAACTGAGTGCGATCAAACTTTACAGAGCTTAGAATATTATCATGTGGGTTTATATTCATGGTGACGATAGCATGTTCATGCCTTCTACCTTAAAATTTTGGGTTTATTGTTTTGGTTAGTGTTACTTTTATATAATAATAAGTGTATTACATGGTGTACTTTTAGTTGAGAACGTATGTAAAAAAAAATTTATGAAGTTCAGAAATATTTTATGAATCTAGGAATTCTTTTTGCACATTCAACTTCTTCTTACACACATCACCGCGAAGAATTAGCTCCCATACCATATTTTCCTTTCTTTCTTGTACATCACCACGGATACAAAATGATTTCTTTGTTTATGTATATATCTGATAAGGTGAACACATATGTCAGCTTAGCCTCAAAAACATGTGGGATTCATTACAAAAAGATATTACAATTTAACATGCTATCACCGAACCTAAAATTAGGTCATATAGATGAAATCTTCACACCACGTTACCACAAGACCTAAAGATAGGTCACTTTTTAAATATACACAGAACCGACGGAACACCATGACATCCAAGTCCATGACTTGATCAACAAAACTTTTGAACCAATCAATAGATGAAACCTGATAAAATCTATTTTGAATCAAAATATAACTAGTGTACCAAAAATGTCTGATGAGCTGCATGAATATCCAGGTAGTAGAAATACTGAGAAGAACTCTGAAACACATCAACAACATAAATCCATCCAAAACTTCATACTACATCCATTACCGATAGACATAGAACTGTCAAAAAGATAATCTCAGAACAATGACATCTACCATTATAATTAAAAACTACATATAATGAATATGTTTAGCACATAAACAACATCCAAATAACCAATCAACAACCAACAAATATCCAACTGGTACACATACTAACCGAGGTAAGTGCACAAAGATGGGGGACTAAAAAGGGGATATAAGATGCCACTTTTTTCCTAAAATCAGCAAACTCTGAACTTCAACAAGAAATTGAAGGTAGTTAGACTCAAAATTTTAAGATGCGACAAAAACAAGAGTTGTAATACTCCGAATCTCGTTCTTAAACTACTAACTTATTTTGAAAATGGTGCAGATTAAGGCCCTCAAAAAGGGGGAGCACAAAAAGTGGTCCTGTCTTTTGTGAAAAAACATAACATAGCGTCTGGTGTGCTCCTCCTAAAATGTTAACTTTTTTTTAAAAAAAATTTAATCGCTCCTGTGAGAAGTTAGCTAACACCACGTAGTTTATCCCAAAAAATTTTGGTAATTTTTTTGATGAATGTATAATTTTTTATGAATTTACAAAGTGCACACATCCTGAAAACATGAAATTTATGTGTGCTCCCACTAGAAATCATTTAAAACTAATTGAAAATCAAATTTTCTTTTTTTTTAAAGTGTGTAGAATGGAGTCTAGTTTCTAAAAATGTAACTTGTTGCAAAATTCGATAGAGCCAAAATGTATTCCCAAAATACTACATGTTGGTTTTTTACAAAAAATGGACATACACACAAAAGAAATTAGAGTTGAAAAACTTAACATAATCAGAATTCAAAATAAATTATATGCTTGGATAGCTAGCAAAGAGATCTGCAATATCACGTAGTCTTATTTTTACGTTCTTGAGCCATGAGTAAACCTGACGAGGAGCACACAAAAAAAGATGTCATTTTTTTGTATGTCTGCTAGAAAACACGTCTCAGGCCTATTTCAATCATCCAAGCCTTTGGGTTGGATCTCCAAGGCACATCCAAGACTTAGGATTTGTAAATTCCAATGCATTACAAAACACGTGCGCCCTATAGGGCAAGCACACTATTGAAATCTATGACTTTCATAGGGCATGTGCCCTATGAAAGTCATAGATTTCAATAGTGGGCACACCCTATAGGGCATGCACCCTATTTAAGACAAATTTAAATAGTGATGAGAAATAGTCAGAATGAGAGGAAGAGAGAGAGAGAGAGATCTCCCTCCCCCATACTCTCTCTCTCTACACCTTCCTATCCTCTATATTTTCCCTTACCATCTTTCACCCCCTCTCTCTCTCTCTCACATGCACATATGCTCTCTCCCACCTTCCTACCCTCTCTCTCTCTCTCTCTCCACCTTCATACCCTCTATATTTTCCCTTATTACCCTCTTTTACCCCATCTCACACACACACACACATATGCTCTCTCCCACCTTCCTACCTTCTATATTCCCCTTCTCTCTCTCTCTCTCTCTCTCTCTCCACCTTCATACCCTCTATATTTTCTCGTATTACCCTCTTTTACCCCATCTCTCTCACACACACACACACATATGCTCTCTCCCACCTTCCTACCTTCTATATTCCCCTTCTCTCTCTCTCTCTCTCTCTCTCTCTCTCTCTCTCCTCCCTTTTTCTTATTTTGCATAGGGCACACACCCTATTTAAGAGTATGCATAATAGTTTTTAGTTTTTCATAGGGCACACGCGCTATAGCGTGCCCGTGTTATGCAAAACTAAAACAAACAGTTTTCTTTGCCAAGGATCTCGTGAAAGAGGCCCACTTTTTCTGTATGTTGTTTGAGTTCTGCGTGTTATCTAACAAGTATTCGCTTTTCATGGTGTTGATAGTGACAAAGAAGCATATTCTATCAATTTGCACCATCTTTTTGTTTAAAAACCAACATCGAATTGTGAAAGTCAATTATTATCACCGAAATTTATCGATTGAGATAAGTTTTTTATTTTTTTACATGTCAAATGTGAATAAAGAGTGTTTTGGTTTATAATTGGTATGATATAGACTTGTTCAATACATAAGTTGATATAATTGTAATAAATTTATATTATAATTTGTCATATTGTAAGAGGTTTATATTATAATTTGACTTATTGTTTTACATTTATATTATATTTTTGAAATTGTAATCAACTCATATGTAGAAAGCATCATCATGCCAAGAAAGCGAGCAAAGAATTTAACACCGAAAGAGCATGAAAGAGACAAAGAGAAGAAAAGGGAAAGAATGAGACAACTTCATGAACAAAAAAATTAGATACCATACAAGAAGATTTTTCTTTGGATAAGGAACATGAAACATCAATACAAAGTAAGAGAATTGGAAACAAAAAGACAACGAATAAGAAACTTGCGTGCAACAAGATAATTAAATTATGAAGATGTGGAGACATCATCTATGAGTTCCCAAGTTCAAGAGACATCATCATCCAATGTTGGAGGCACACCAATGTATCATGTTGAAGGCACACCATTTTCTACTTCTGAAGGTGGAGGCACACCAATGTATCATGTTGAAGGCACACCATTTTCTACTTCTGAAGGTGTGGGCACACCTTTGTAACATGTTGAAGGCACACCATTGTCTATATCACAAAGTGGAGGTACACAATTGTATCATGTTGAAGACACACCATTATCTACATCCCAAAGTGTAGGCACAACATCATCTCATGTTGAAGGCACTCAAGATGGTACACAATTCACACATAATTTTTTTGATGCTCCTAGAATTATTTATAGAAAGCTAAAATATTTGATTGATATAGATACTAACATTTTGCAAGCAATGCCTGACAAGATTTCCAAGCGTACTTGTCAAAGAAATGCTAATCATATTTGGAGATCCTTTTTTGAGAATTTAAACATGATAGGAAGATGTCAACTATTTGTTGAAATGATGAGAAATCGTAAATTTAGGCCCATCATGAAGATTCTCTGGCTAAGAACGATGGATGAGTCAAGTGAAAAATCTATTGTAAAGAATCTAATGACTGCATATGAGAGTATGGGTTCTACATCACACACGAAAGATAGTAATATCACACGACATATACTTACATCAATGATAGTAAGCACTCAAATGAAGAAATCTTGGCTCATTAGAAAGACAAGAAAAACATTGAAAATAAGTAGAAAGTCTCTAATGAGAGCCCTGAGAAGGTGTCAAAGAGTGGAAGATCCAAATAGCAATGAGTTATGGGTATTTTCCAATAGACTACCACGAAAAGATAAAGTAATTGTTGAAACTTTGAAATCCTTGATTGAAGAATTTTGGAAGAATAATACACGGGTATCTCCTACTCAAAGAGATGTTGTAAGAAGGAGGATTGGTAGTGGCTGGGTAAATGCTAACTTAGCAACCTTTTTCACCATGCACAGTCGTTTGATCCCTGCCGATGACTCCAAGCTGAAGTGTCCCTCAAGGTCGCTTAAGCATGAAATCAGCGATCTTTGCGGGGTCATATCTCGAAGCTCGTGTGAGTTAGCATCGATCCATTAGTTGCTACTGGACCGTGTTGCTGGGGCCTACAAATGTTTGTCTCAATTTTTTAGAGATTTGAGTTCATCTAAATTCGGCAACACATTCTCGGTCAATGTCAAAACTCAAAGTGTTCCTTAGTTCAAACAACCAATGTTGTGTATCCTTCCAACCATCGGTCGTAGCATGGAACAGTCTGTTCCAATAGCTCTGAATGGCTCGGTAAACACTAGTGAAAACCTCATTTACCACACACATTTGTTCAATCCCCACTGATGACTTCGGGCCGAAGTGTCCCTCAAGGTCTCTTAAGCATGAAATCAGCAATCTTTGTGGGGTCATATTGCAGAGCTCGTGCGAGGTAGCATCAATCCATTAGTTACTACGGGACCGTGTTGCCGAGGCCTACAAAAGCCTGTCTCAATTTTCAAAAATTCAAGTTCGTTTAAATTCAGCAACACATTCTTGGTTGATGTCAAAACTCACAGTGTTCCTCAGTTCAAACGGCCAATGTTGTGTATCCTTCCAACTGTCAGTCATAGCATCAAACTATCTATTACAACAACTCTGAATGGCCGAGTAAACTCTAGTGGCAACCTTGTTCGCCATGCATAGTCGTTCAATCCCTGTCAACAACTCTGGGCTGAGCTGTCCCTCAAGGTCACTTAAACATGAAACCAGCAATCTTTGCGGGGTCATATCTCGGAGCTCGTATGAGGTAGCATTGACCCGTCAGTTGCTATGGGACTGTGTTGCTGGGGCCTACAAAATTTTGTCTCAATTTTTAGAGATTCAAGTTTGTTTAAATTTGGCAACACATTCTCGGTTGATGTAAGAACTCACAATGTTCCTTAGTTCAAATGGCCAATGTTGTGTATCCTTCCAACTATAGGTCGTAGCATCAAACCATTTGTTCCAATAGCTCTGAATGGTCAGGTAAACACTAGTGGCAACCTCATTCACCACGCACAGTCCTTCGATCCCCGCCGACAACTCCAGGCCAAAGTGTCCCTCAAGATCACTTAAGCATGAAATCAATGATCTTTGTGGGGTCATATTGCGGAGCTCGTGCGAGGTAGCATCGATCCATCAGGTGCTACGAGATTGTGTTGCCTGGGCCTAGAAAATGTTGTCTCAATTTTTAGAGATTCAAGTTCGTTTAAATTTGGCAACACATTCTCGGTCGATGTCAGAACTCACAATGTTCCTTAGTTCAAATGGCCAACGTTGCATATCCTTCCAACCGTCGGTCGTAGCATCAAACCATCTATTCCAACAGCTCTGAATGGCCGAGTAAATTCTAGTGGCAACCTCGTTCACCAGGCACAGTCGTTCGATCCTGCCGATGACTCCAGGCCGAAGTGTCCCTCAAGGTCACTTAAGCATGAAATCAGAAATCTTTGCAGGGTCATATCTTGGAGCTCATGCGAGGTAGCATCGATCCATCAGTTGCTACAGGACTGCATTTTTGGGGCCTACAAAAGGTTGTCTTAGTTTTCAGATATTCAAGTTTGTTTATATTTGGCAACACATTCTCGGTTGTTGTTAGAACTCACAGTGTTCCTCAGTTTAAATGGCCAACGTTGCATATCCTTCCAACCGTCGATCATAGCATCGAATTGTCTATTCCAACAGCTCTGAATGGCAGGTAAACACTAGTGGAAACCTCATTCGCCATGCACAGTTGTTTGATCCCCACCGATGACTCCAGGCTGAAGTGTCCCTCAAGGTCACTTAAGCATGAAATCAGTGATCTTTACAAGGTCATATCTTGGAGCTCGTGCAAGGTAGCATCGATCTGTCAGTTGTTATGGGACTGTATTGCTAGGGCCTACAAAAGCTTGTCTTGGTTTTTAGAGATTCAAGTTCGTTTAAATTTGGAAACACATTCTTGGTCGATGTCAGAACTCACAGTGTTTCTCAGTTCAAATGACCAACGTTGTGTATCCTTCCAACTATCAGTCATACCATCGAACCATCTATTCCAACAATTCTGAATGGTTGGATAAACGCTAGTGGCAACCTCATTTGCCACACATAGTCGTTCGATTGCCACCAATGACTCCGGGCCGAAGTGTCCCTTAAGGTCCCTTAAGTATGAAATCAGTGAACTTTGCAGGGTCATATCTTGGAGCTCGTGCAAGGTAGCACTGATCCATCAGGTGCTATGAGACCGTGTTGTCAGGGTCTACAAAATCCTATCTCAGTTTTCAGAGATTCAAGTTCATTTATATTTGGCAACACATTCTCAGTCGATGTCAGAACTCACAGTGTTCCTCAATTCAAATGGCCAACGTTGCATATCCTTCCAACCGTCAGTCGTAGCAACGAACCATCTATTCCAACAACTCCAAATGGTCGGATAAACGCTAGTGGAAACCTCATTCACCACACACAGTCGTTCAATCCCCTCTGACGACTTCGAGCTGAAGTGTCCCTCAAGGTCGCTTAAGCATGAAATCAGTGATCTTTGCGAGGTCATCTTTCAGAGCTCGTGCGAGGTAGG
Source organism: Chamaecyparis obtusa (assembly GCA_027943335.1). Lineage (NCBI taxonomy): Eukaryota > Viridiplantae > Streptophyta > Pinopsida > Cupressales > Cupressaceae > Chamaecyparis > Chamaecyparis obtusa. Next base: position 638,522 of record BSBK01007061.1, read on the forward strand.
ATCGATCCATCAAGTGCTATGGGACCGTGTTGTCGAGGCCTACAATAACCTGTCTTAGTTTTTAGAGATTCAAGTTTGTTTATATTTGGAAACACATTCTCAGTCGATGTCATAACTCATAGTGTTCTTCGGTTTAAACGGCCAATGTTGCATATCTTTCCAACCGTCAATCATAACATGGAACCGTTTGTTCCAATAAATTTAAATGGCCAGATAAATTCTACTGAGAACCTTTTTTGGCACACACATTCGTTCAAACGCTGCCAACCACTCTGGGGCGAGTAGTAGGATGAGTGAAAATATGTATTCTAGTGTTTGTCATTAACAATTAGTCAGTTAGGGGACAATTAGTAGTTTGTAAAATCATAAGGTTTCACATCCACATCCGCCATAGTAATCTTATTAATAAAAGAACTCTTGCCAACATTAGGGTACCCACAGATCAAAATAGGCTTGATATTGGGGTCAATAGACGACAACCTTGCCATATGCTTCCTCACATGTTCGAGGTCATGTCTTTATATTGTGACTGTCACGTGGAACAGGGAACACACCAATGAATATAAATGTTTGATTTCATGAGATCTTGGATAGGTTGTGACGTTGAAATATTGCTGTATATTATATTTATACATTTCTGCATTCATTTCATTACTTTTGTTATTATTACAGTCAAGGAATTGACTGTTATTGAGGATAGTGACTGGCATTTGTAGCACAATTGTTAAAATAATAACAAAATATAGAGACAAATAGGAACTTGTTTAATCAATGAGCTTAGGAATAGGAAAATTTACCATGAATTAGTGCAAGAACTAGGAGCATTCACCAAAAATAAGAAACAAGGAGACAAAATTTTGAAGGGGGAAAAGCATAAAAAAACTCCTGTGATATTAATGAAAGTGGAAACAAAATGCCTAAGAATGAGAGAGAGAGAGAGAGAGAGAGAGAGAGAGAGAGAGAGAGAGAGAGAGAGAGAGAGAGAGAGAGCAAACCTCATACAATGATAATCAAGAAGAAGTATCTCGTAAGAATGAGAGAGGAGAGCCATCTCTTAATAGAGATGTGAGAAAGGAGTTACATTGTAACTCCCAATTCTGTGTATGCCACATTTCACTAGTGTGTGAGACAAGTGTAGGATTCCTCATAAGGAGGAATATCTATTATCCTTAATAAAGGAAATTACAAATATTACATGTCCTCCCACTTGGACTAGAGGAAAAATACATTAGGATACCTTGGTTTATCCTTTAAATACATAAATACCAAGGAAAGATTAAATTCTAACACCCCCCTTTAATCTTTACTTGGGGTAATTACATCAAGGGGTATCAAACCCAAATTGTTACAATGAAATTCAAATTTCTCTCTAGAAAGAGGTTTTGTCAAAATATCTGCAACTTGATCTTCACTTTTGCAATGGATGAGGGAAACTTTCTTTTCTGCAATGTGCTCTCTAATGAAGTGGTGGTGGAGAGAAATGTGCTTTGACTTTGCATGGTAAACTAGATTCTTTGCCAAGGCTATTGCACTTTGATTGTCACAATACAATGGTGTAGGTTCTTATTGAGGTAGGCCCAAATCTTCAAGTATTCTTCTAAGCCATAGAGCTTCTTTAGAGGCATGAGTACAACTTTTATATTCAGCTTCAGTAGAACATAGAGACACAAATTGTTCTTTTGTACTTTTCCAAGATATAGAATCTAAACCAAGAGAAAAACAATACCCAAAAGTAGATTTCCCATCATTGGGGTCTCCACCTAGATCTAAATCAGTAAAACCTTTTAAAGAAAAATCAAAATTTACATCATGAAATAATCCTAAGTTAATGGTCCTTTTAATGTAACATAATATTCTTTTAGCAATTTTGAAATGAGTTTGTTGAGGTTTTGACATGAATCTTGAAACTAAACCAACACTAAAAGATAAATCAGGTCTAGTGAGGGTTAGGTAAATTAAACTACCTACAAGTTCTCTATAAGGAGTAGCATCTATGAAAGGAGATTCCATATCTATCATTAACTTAGTTCCTAAATCACATGGAATTGAAATGGGATTAGCATCATTCATATGAAATCTATCTAGGAGATCTTGAGCATATTTACTTTGAGAGATAAAAATACCCGTACGGGTTTGCCAAATTTGCATTCCTAAGAAATAATGTAAAAAACCTAAACTTGTCATTTGAAATTTTTGGTTGAGTTGGAACTTAATATCAGAAATTAAATGGTCAGAACTAGAAGTAAGAATTAAATCATCAACATACAGAATGATAATAATAATGTCATCTTCACTATGCTTGATATATAAGTTAGGATCATTTTTACTTCTTTCAAAACCTTGAGAGATAAAGAAAACATTAATTTTGGAATACCATTCTCTAGGAGATTATTTTAAACCATAAATAGACTTCTTTAGTTTGCAGACTAAATGTTCATTACCTTGTTGAATAAAACCAAGAGGTTGAGACATATATATTTCTTCATGCAAATCACCATTTAAGAAAACACTTTTAACATCCATTTGGTGAATAGGCCAATTCATTTTAGTAGCTAAAGAAAGAACAACTTTAATGGTAGTAATTTTAGCAACAAGAGCAAAATTTTCATTATAGTCTATTCCTTCAATCTGAGAAAAACCACGTGCAACTAATCTAGCCTTAAATTTACTAATTTCATTGTTGGAATTTAACTTAGTTTTATATAAGCATTTGCAGGAAACCAGATTTTTACCATGAGGTAAAGGAACAAGATCCCAAGTATTATTAGAAATTAAACTATCATATTCTTCTTGCATAGCAGTTTTCCAGTGAGGTTGATTTTTAGCTTGAGCAAAGGTTTGAGGATCATTAGAATTAGAGAGAGAAATCATAAGAGCATAATTACAATAGTTTATCCTTCTAGGTTTAAGTCCACCCATTCTAGCAATGTAATCATCACCTTCATTAAGTAAATCTTTAAACCATTTAGGATTTCTCCTAGAATTAACAGAAATATGACTAGGAGGAGTAAACAGATTATTACCATCATCATCATCATCACTGCTACTACTAGAAGGAACAAAATCATTAGAAGGAGTATCATTACTATCTATTTGTTCATGATTATCCTGTTTATTAGTATTATCAGTAGTGTTAGGAGCAGAAACAAAAGGAAGAGAAACTTTAGGAGCAGGAATTTGAGGAGTAGGGTTGAGAGAAGGAGGTTGGTTCTCCACAAGAACTATGTTGTTGTGACTAAAATCAGAATCTGAAATTTGAGAACAGTCATGGACACCATTTTCAGCAATGCAAACATCTCTAGCTATGTGAACTTTATTAGTAAGGGGATCATAAACTCTATAACCTTTAGTGTTTTTAGAATAGCCAACAAAAATATGAGGTGAGGATTTAGGATCTAACTTTTTTCTTTTCTGTTTAGGTGTGTGAACATAAGCAGTTGAGCCAAAAATCCGTAAATGAGACAAATTGGCTTTTCTACCTGACCAAACTTCTTCAGGAGTTTTATTTGGAAGGGCCTTAGTAGGAGTTCTATTAAGAATATAGGTGGCACATGCCATAGCTTCAGCCCAAAATTTATAATCCATATTTCTAGAATGTAAAAAACATCTACCCATTTCAACTATTGTTATATGCTTATGTTCTGCCACACCATTCTGTTCTAGTGTATAAGGAACGGTAAGCTCATGTTTGATACCAAAAGATCTCAAATAAGAATGGAAAGCATGATTAATATATTCAGTACCATTATCAGTCCTAAGAATTTGAATTTTACAACCACTTTGTCTTTCTACAAAAACATGAAATTCAACAAAAGTATCAAGAACTTGATCTTTACTATGAAGGAAATAAATCCAAGTTCTATGAGAATAATATCAACAAAGGTTAAAGCATATTTAGAACCTGAAATAGAAGTATTTTCCATGGGACCTAAAAGATCACTATGAATCAAAACTAACTTATTATTAGCTCTCCAAGATGATTTATGGGGAAAATATTCTCTATGCATTTTACCACTCATACATCCATTGCAATCAAATTTAGAAGTAGTAAGCTTAGGTAGTCCATCTACCATATTTTATTTTTGCATTAACGAGATATAATTAGAATTTAAATGTCCTAGCCTCTCATGCCAAATGTGAAAATCAACAGTAGTAAGTAAAGAGTATCTAGGAGAGGAAAATTGATAAAACTTAAAGAGATTATCATCATCTAATTTAGCATCAGCAACTATCTGATCAGTGTTAGGATCAATGATATGACAATTATTTTTATGAAACTCAACCTTATAATCTTGACATAATTGAGGAACAGAAATAAGGTTAGCTTTCAAATCAGGAACATAAAGCACATCATGTAATTTACCATTTGGAACAGAAACATTACCAGTTCCTTCAACTTGACAGCTCAATGATTATAAGCTAAAGAAATAGGAATATTCATAGAATCAAGTTGTAAAGAATCAAAAGCTTCCTTATGAGATGTAACATGTTGAGATGCACCATTATCAATAATCCATTCAAGTGGTTTAGAAGCATTAAAATAGACAGTAAAAGCATAGCGAGATTGATTTCCATTAGGTTTGCCATTTGAGTAATTTTGAGAATTACATTGATCATCTTTTTGTTTCTTAAAATAGTTACGAACTAAGCTTTACCGCAATAGGTGCAATGAGGCCTATTTGACTAATTATTACTATGATAGTTATTGGAAGGCCTAGAATTGTACTGATTATTAAATTGTTGGCCTAAGTTATTATTCGAATTATTTGTATTATTAGATCGTTGATAGTTTTGGTTATTTTGATTAGTGTTATAAGATGTATTGTTATTTTGATTAGTGTTAGAAGATCTATTGTTAGAGACATAAGCATGTTCATGAGTTTTAAGTATTCCAAACTGAATTAATTTAGCTTCCTCTTGACGCAACATATTTTGAAAAATAACATAAGTTAGTTGAGATGCTAAAGAAGGAATAGCTAATTGAGAGTAAATGTTTGTAATAAATTGTTGGAACTATTTAGGCAAACATTTACGAATAATAATATGAATTATTCTTAAATCAGAAAGAGGAATTTGTAAACCAGTTAGTAAAACTTTAATGGAATCAAACTTAAGCAAGAAGTCATCAACGGAGTTGAAATCAGTATACCTAAGGTCTTCAAGTTGTTCTTGAAGCTGAATTTTTTGAGTTTCATCTGCACTATCATAGGTATTTTTCAGGATGTCCCAAGCCTGATGAGCTTCTGTACAAGTGGAAATGAGGACATACAATTCGGGACTTAGGGAAATTTTGATTAAGCCAAGTGCTTCCTCATTTTTTGTCTGCTAAGTAGTTTGGTCAGGTTGAGGAGCAGAGGCTGCTAGTTTAGAACTGGCATCAGTGGAAATATCTAAAATGTGTCTAAATCTAAATAGGAAAGTCATGTGAGTTTTCCATGCATGGTAATTGGTACTAGTTAATTTAATTTCTAGCATCAGGGTAGTCATGCTTAACTACGGAATCTAAACTAGGAAAAAAAAAAGAAAAAGGAGAAGCCTGAATTGAAATCCGAACAGAACTTAAATCAAACTAAATATACTTGCATGCAATGACAAAAAGCTATAAAAGCTTATGCCAATGAGGCTTGCAAGGAAAAAAGAAACCACCAAAGGGAAAAAAATGAAACTAAAGGCACAAAAAGCTTAACAGATCTCGGTTAAGCTGTTATGAATTAACAGATAACAACAAGAATTGCTTGCATGCAAGGAGAACTAAAATGAAAAGAACGAGCCAACACAACCCTGCAAAACAGATGAGTTAGAGAACTGACTTGCATGAACAGAGATGAACCTACAAAAAAATGTTAGCAAAGAAGATTGAATCTAACAAAAAAACTTAAATACTTGAATTAAAGAATCAGAGTACTGTAACCAAAAAAACTAAGATGTTAGAGTAAACCTAATTACAACAACAAATAAGCCTTATAAACTAAGCTAAAAAAAATTTCTTGGCGCTAAACCTATTAAAAGAATAATACACTAGCAATGAATATATAAATGATGTGAGACTGAAGTAAATCTAACCCAAATTAAATTGCATGTACAACTTATGAACTGAAATGAGAAAAAATGAGATTAATACGCTAAAGGAATGATAAAGCACACTGCTAAGATCCTATCAAATAAAATGAATTTAATCTAACCAACTTAATTCTTCATGCAATTAAATAAAGGAAATTAATATGATTCTAACTTAATTTCAATGAAAAGAAAATTATGCTCAACCTTGAATCAAACCGTGAATGCTAAAAAACAACTAAAAAATATGCTAAAAAGAATGCTAAAAAAAACTTTTGAAAACTTATAATGCTACTAATCACTGCTATTGTGAAATACTATTACAATAAAAATATGTAGACATACAAAAGAGATAGTACATGCTATTTCTTTTTCACCGAACTTTAATATCTATCACTTAACAAAAAAGGTTAACCCGAGATCCTAAGGAGTTGCAAAAAAAAAAATCTAAATAGCTAAAAAAAGGCTTACGAAAGTACTTGCTCTATTTACTAATCGAAAAAAAGGTTTATAAATAACATGAATATTAAAGAGTTTCTAATTAAAAATACAACTGAAAAAAGAAATGATAAAAGAACTTCAGTGCTGCTCATAACCTGTGAAAATGCCCCGCCGCCTACCAAACATCTCTCCACACTGTGAAAAAAAGTAGCAAGAGAGAGAGGAACGGTACCAGGCGGAGGAGCCAACATCGCCAAAAGATCGGTTTTGTAGAAGAAAACATAGCTCAAGAAAAAACAAAACAGCAGATGGAACATGAAAACCCTGAAATCTGTGAGGGTTGGAACTTGAATGGAATCAGCTGCGCAAAGGACTATCCTATGGATTAAATAAACGCCAAGAAGAGAGATGCAGCGATCGGGGGAAGACCATGAAGCAACAACTTAAAAAAAGGGAATGAAAAAAGAAAAGGAGTTTGAAAAGAAAGAAAGGCTAAAAAACCACCGATAAAGGTAGGGACCAAAAAGCAAAACCAAAAAAAAATGTTGTGCTAATAAGACATAGTCACAAAGCTAAACAGAGAAGAACACAAACATAAATCTAAAAGAACTGTCGAACGATCTTTGCAGCCACCGACTGATATGAAAGCAATGGAAATCTAAAATGTTACAAACTAAGCAAAAAAAGAACTAAAACACATGCACTCAACTCAATGATTTTTCTTGAATAGATATAAATCAAAGTTATATCAACAACCAAAGTGAAACAGTGCATGCAAAGGAAAGGAAGTTCAAAGCCGAAAGTGAGCAAAGAGAGGAGAAAAGGCAAAATGAAAGAGAGGGCACAATCACAAAGAAAAGGAGATCTCAGGCCACCACAAACAAGCAAGCCCAAATGTAAATGCCTTTGATAACACAACAGAACACACCAGAGTCGAAAAATATGGTGTCGATGAGGAAAGATTGAAAGAACTTGCCAGAGGAAAAAAAATGCCAGGCAATGTCTTATATCTACAAATTATAGACTTTGTTAAGATTGATGCACCGATGTTTATATAATACGACTGAAAATAAATCACTTAAACTTAGATTTCAAGCATATAACAATACAAAGAATCTCACTGTTAGATTTCAAGCGGCCTCTCTACAAGGCGGCCACTATCGAAAAAGTGATAGAAATAATAAGAGCTACAATAAATTTGCAAAAAAAACTACCCTTATTTGTTTAGAGAAGAGCAGCAATATACTTATGCAAAGCCAAAAAAAATGGAAAACCTAAGTTAGGAAAGAACAAAAAAAACGTGCAGATAATAGAATGAATTGAAATAATGCCTGGAATGATTATGAAACAATAATAAAGGAACGCATGCAAATAGAATTGATTGAATAACCGGCATGCAAAGAGAATAAAAGAAACCCTGATAATTAAGAATACGTAGAGCTCAATATGGTAAAAAATGCATGAATGAGTATAATTCCAAAAAATGCATGAAGTAAATAATTGCAATTTGAAAGAAACTATTCAAGCATGAACCGATATTAGAGCTGAAAGGAAACTTTAAATCTATAAATTATAATATTAAAAAATATTATAGTATTAAATGTTGATTGCCAAAGATAATTTTGATTGGCTCATTGACTTTTTTTATTTTTTTAAAAAAATTAATATTAAATTTATTTTAAAAAATAAAAATTATGATCAAAGTTTAATATGAAAAAGTTAAGATTTTGATAAAAAAACAATGTATTAATTTTATCAAAAAGGTATCTAAAAGATAAATTAGGTTTGGCGGTAAACCAGCCAATCCTAAAAAAAATTTTGATTTTTCCTCTTAAACAGGTTAGTAAAAAAATACTAACAATAACCTCTCTCAAGAGTCTCCAAAATTAGAGTGCTCCAAGATATGGTAGCTCCTTCACCTTTACACTCAATAAATGATTAAACCAACCTGCTCTGATACCATGTTAAAATAATAACAAAATATAGAGACAAATAGGAACTTGTTTAATCAATGAGCTTAGTAATAGAAAAATTTACCATGAATTAGTGCAAGAACTAGGAGCATTCACCAAAAACCAGAAACAAGGAGACAAGATTTTGAAGGGGTAAAAGCATAAAAAAACCCCCATGATATTAATGAAAGTGGCAACAAAATGCCTAAGAATGTGAGAGAGAGAGAGAGAGAGCAAAGCTCATACAATGATAATCAAGAAAAAGTATCTCATAAGAATGAGAGAGGAGAGCCATCTCTTAATAGAGATGTGAGAAAGGAGTTACATTGTAACTCCCAATTCTGTGTATGCCACATTTCACTAGTGTGTGAGACAAGTGTAGGATTCCTCATAAGGAGGAATATCTATTTTCCTTAATAAAGGAAATTACAAATATTACATGTCCTCCCACTTGGACTAGAGGACAAATACATTAGGATACCTTGGTTTATCTTTTAAATACATAAATACTAAGGAAAGATTAAATTCTAACAACAGTCAGCAAGTTAAACATACATCAATAAACATACAAGCATAACTATAAGGCATGGGAAATTTACAAAGCATAAGACATCCACATAAACATAAATTAGTATACATCAATACACCAAACACATGAATTGCATACCTAAAACATAAAATAAAAAAAATTCGTAGGGCATGAAGCCAAATATATATATCCAATAATGTCATACATTGAATATATTCAATACAGTTAAACTAGCTTCTTCAAAGCCAAATGGATGTACAACGTATCACTTATACAATATACAAAAAATATGTCCACTAATGCCATATAGGCATACAATCCATATCCCTAATCTAGTCCTTTCCTGCCAAGGGAAGAAAACAAATCTCGATCTCTCTTCGATCGTCGCATCAATGGAGATGTAGTGGATGTTGTAGTCTTCCAAATGCACTCACTCGTCCTCCTGTCTAGACTCTTCTATAGCTCGAGCTGATAAAAAAAAATTTAAGCATCAATAACTAATATACATCAAAATTGAATTATACAATGACATAAAATTGAATATTCGCTTACTGCTAGCAAATAGTCACTATGTTCATCCACCAAAGGCACATGCTGGCAATTTGGAGTAATAAGTCCCTACAAAAATTATCAAAATAATAATTAAAATACATACATGAATATCATTATAAAATTCAATACAAACTATTAAAATAATAATTAAAATTAAGTGATCTCTTTCATACCTTAGTCAGTGCTTCAGAACTAGCTACTGCTATAGCTACTCCACGATCCAAAGTATCACAGACAGAAGGAGGAGTCTCTGATGTCAATAACTGAAAATGAAACAGAAAAAGTATTATGCAGTTATCAAGATTACATATATTTTTTACAACCCTACTAATGAGTAAATGATACCTCCGTGAAGGTTCCACCGCGTCCTTCGGTGTGTGGTGTCAAAGTCGAAGCTCCAACATTCAACTAGTGCACATGTACATGGAAAATTATAAGATAACCATTCATATAAGAATGTACTACTGACATGTTAATTATAATGCATTATTACATATATACCTATGGACTCAATGGTGACGTCACAAAGCCAGGTGAAAGAATGTGATCATCGTGCCTCTGGATTTTGATCATAATTTGTCTAGTAATTTAGTCATTCATTCATTTATTAATTAAATATAATCAAGTAAATCAAATTAACATGAAAATGAAGATACCTCAAGGAAAGTGGCACGATGCCCTTCGCTATCTTTTGTGAACGTCGATGGTCCACCAGTGAACGTCTAATGCACATGCACAATAAGTTATGATACAATTATTCATATAATTACATAATAATCAAATATGTTAATTAAAATATTTTATTCGATACATACTTGTGGAATTGACGATGATGTGTAGAAGGGGACATGAGGATCATTGTCACTTCCACTTCCACCACCACTGACACTCTTGCCCTGAATTTTCATCATAATCAATAGATACTAAATTAATTAGTTATTCTTTTATAAATGAAATATGATCAAAGCAATTTAATGAACTTGGAAATATTTACATGTGTGTCAATGCCAAATGTCATATTTAGAAAGCTATCAGTCATCATTCCAGGATCCTCTTCCTCTCTCTCACCAGTACCAAATGTGCACAAGCATCCACATGACTGACAAATATGCCCCCTCGAGGATTGACCATGGTCACTCTCAACTAAAGGACTGGCACACTGAATGAGAGACTGTGTCAGAGCACTAATCGTGCCTAGTGTGTCTACCTCTACATGTTCCTTCACAATGGAAGGAATAGTAACATGATCCACCTATGGCTTGCCAATAGGAACCCTAGGTGCGTTAGGGTCACGATGTGCCCCCACTCGATCAAATGATGACCCCCCTCCTCTACCCTGAGAATCTAGATAGTCAAAATAATTTGGCACCTCCTTGAGTACAAACTCGCAATAGAGTTTCCTCAAGAAATATATAGGAACCTCATAATTGTTACAAGGAGGCGAATCAAAGACCATCCACTATCTCTCCCAAAAATTATTTTTAATGTCTTCATTTAAGCACCAATGAATTGGGAACCTCCTTGTTGTAGCTCTAAGAGTATCTGTGTCCCCTAGTTTTTTAAATAGCTTGCAAATGTCATCTTTTGTCATTTTATTTTTTTTTATGTCTGCATAAGATAATTTATTTGCATAATATTGTTTTTGATCTTCTCTTTTATCCCGCCATAAATTAATTTGCCCACTAACCGAGCTTACGTGGGTCAAGATTGCTTCCAATGATCTTGCAAGTCTTTCCCTTCTGAGATTTGTACCACTAGAACCTTTTAACCTATTAATTAAAGATTCTAATTCATTTTTCCCTCTTTCAATTTGGTTCATCAAATTTTGTTGTGTTCCAGGAGGAGGTTTATCGATTGGTGGAGGCAATTGAGGTTCATTTTCTTCATTTGTTTCTTTATTCGGTTCTTCATGAGGAGACGGAGGGTTTGGTTGAGGGAGATTATTTCTTCGTGGCAATTAAAAAATTAGATTTTAAAATCTTCATTACACACAAATTTAAACAAAAACAAATTTTAACAAAACAAATTGCTACAAAACTGAAATTTTAAAACAAATAAGAGGCATGGGCTGTAAAAACACTTACCTTTTCTTCTGGATCGAACTTGACGACATCGTGGAGCCATTTGATGGATGAATGAATGAAAACAATGGATTCACAAGCCAAAAGAAGAGTGTGTGCGCGCTTGGGAAGCCCTTCTTAGCTGCAAACACAGGTTTGAGGAAAGCAAAATGAGCTTTCCAACCTGCAGCTTTAGCTAAATAAGCATTTTTCAAAGCACGTGCGCACTATAGGGCACACGCGCTTTGAAAAATCCTAAAAGTGTTTTTCAAAGCGTGTGCGCCCTATAGGGCGCACGTGCTTTGTTTTGGATTTCCCAAGCCTAAGGCTTGGGCAACCCAAGCCATAGGGTGTGCGCCCTATAGGGTGCATGCCCTTTAGTGCGTACACACTATGCTTGATGGGGGACCAAAAAGCAAAGTGGCACCTTTTTGGTCCCCCATCTTTGTGCATATACCCACCGGTATAAAAGTTTTGACATAAATGACAATACTACCAGAATTTTCTTAGTATGTTCAACACTTAGGGCATATTCTAAATGATTATGATATTTTTAATTTATTCTAGACTAGTGCAAAAAAAAAAATTCTCCATTTTTTAAAACCAAACTCGTATTTTCCTTTTCATTTTTGGCGAACTACTCTACTTTTTAACTTCTTTTAAGGATAGCACATTATAGTATCAAATATTATTTATTGTGTGACAACATATATCAATTTTAGAGCCTCTAAATTAATATTAGAACTTAACACATCATATTCTAGCTTTGTGTGACATTTCCAAGTATTTTAGTCAGTGGCTAATGCATTGTGACTAAATTTTTTTTAAGGACCTAATTGAATTGTGCATTAAAAATTTGAATCTCATACCAATATTTGAAAACATGGATAATTATTGCGCCCATAGAGATCTACAAATAACACTACACTAAGTTCCATGCTTGCATCCTTTTGCATTCATTTAAGGAAAACCCTTTAAAACACATTTCCATGTGTATTGAGAAATGTACAATTGTGACTATTAGCACATAAAAAATTGCTTTCTTGCACTTACAAGTAACATCGTTCATTCACATTTGAAGGAAATAAGCTAATTAAGTCGTAATTTGAGATTTTAGTAGTAGCTTAAGACTATTGAAGATTCAAGATACTCATATCTTGCATATTTTCTCAAAAGATTGTAAATGAGCAATCAAATTGATTGTGTTTGTAATTCATTATTGAAGGTCAATATCTCATTCCTATTGTAAGCCCTTGTAATGAACATTGTTGATATAATTAAAATGATGAATCAATAAAATATTATTATATTCATTCAGTTTTTTATTTTCATTCTATTATGTGAATATATTAAGTGATTGATATGTTGAAAATATGGTAAGATAGTTCTTAATAATATTTTTTTCCTTGAAGATATCAAATGGTAATAGAGAAATTTTTTAATTTTAACGAAGGAAAGTGATATAAGATATGTTCCAATTATATGCTTTGTGTGGAAGGTATCAAAAGAAATTAGGTTGTAAATAAATAATTGAATTTGAGGCAATTTATGATCACAAATCTAAAATTTGAGATGCCTTCAAGAAGAGTGGATAGATGTCAAGTTGTTGTTAGCATGAGTTGTACATAAAGTGCAATTTGTTTGTTTGGAAGACATTGTGTCTTATGATGATTTTTGCAATCACAAATTCCTCCCATGTTCATGCAATCTAGTTTAGTCTTGCATGGAGCTAAACAAATCAATTAAAAAGTCTATTACACAAAATTGAAGTTACTGAATTTGTCCAAGACCTCTATATAATGAGGCTATTGTAACACAATTATTATCTCTGATCTATGGGATCAAATGATCCTTGATCTTGTGATGAAGAAGCTAATGTATTTGGATTTGAATGAGTAAAAAGGTTTATCTGATGTTTCATTGCTAGGAGTTACTCGTTGGGGAAGTCAAAACTTTCATGATTATTTTTTACCTAGCGACCCAACTTGCAAGCCCAATTTGGGGTGTGTTGGGGCAAGGTTAGTCCCCCAGAATGGATGAGGATAGGCTCAAAAAACTAACAAGCGAATTTGGTTGACAAGAGTTAAACCTTGGACCTACATAGGAAGAACCTAAAGCCTTAACACAACCTTACCAAATATTTGAACTAATAAACAAACCCAAAACTTTCATAATTTTAAATGTTAGTTTATTTTTTAATTTTGATTTATTTTTAAAAAGAGACTCATGTATTGTATTTATTTTTATTAATCCTTAATCTTCTATACCCTTAAATAAATAATTTAAATAGAATTCTTGACAGATACTTTTGTTAAAACTTATAATCAATTAAAATACCTCAAAAAATAATAACAAAGTTAAAACCCTTAAATTTATTAAATTTTAATAAAAAATAAAAAATAAAATAGTTCACGCGTTTTAATGAGTGACCCAAGAAAAGTGAGAAATGGAAATCAACATCACAACTTTTGCAAGTATTATGTATTTATTTATTTATATAACCTTTCTTGTTATTGTCACATACATATCTATGATCAGCTTTTACAACTATGGAATCTCTGTCATAGATAATGCTATCCCTTTAGAATCTTATACTAATCAGATAAATGTGGACCAGCTCCTCTTTTATAGCAAGGCAGCATGGACTCCAATTATACTAGGATTTAAATCCTCCTAATTTTCCCAGATCCTCTACAGATTCTATCACAAGTTCAAGTCTAGCCACTATCTCTATCAACAGTGAAGCAAACATGGCCAGTGGAATTGCCTCTGAGAAGCCTGCTTTGTATTTATCTACAATCAACATCACATGATTCTCCTCTCCTCCATTTACAGTGGGGCCTTGTTCCTTCATATCCACATAACTTGATTCTGATTTGCAGTCCTGTTTGCCATTGGTTTCAGTTGAAATGTTGACATGGACATCATCTTTCAATCCTTGCATGACCATGTGATGGTGAGGGGGACCTTCCTTTGTTTGTGAGGATTGTTGGGTAGGATTTCCATGAATGTTGGTGTCTGCCAATGGAGTTGAGCTGTTTTGATATGGATTATACAATGATTGGATTTGGTGGCATATTCTTGGCAGGAAGCAGAATGAAGTATGCATCTCTCCAACTGCAACATACAAACTCTCCATCATAGCTTCTCTAGGCCTGCATTGCTTCATGCATTTTATGCTCTCAGCTAACTCATGTAGAATTTCTACTACTTCCTTGTTCACCATATGGGCAGAAGAATTCTTGAATGCCAGTTGATTTCTGTTGGGTGCCTGTCAGGTGAAATATGTGTCAATCCCTGAGAAATTCGTATGAGATCTTGGATTCAAGAGCTGGATGAAGATTTGAGGTCTTACCTGATGTTCTGAACGAAAGCAGCCATGCAGAGCAACAACACAGTAAGCCATGTGACGAACTAGGCCTCCTACTTTCACATATTGTTTCCATGGATGCCTGAATCCAAACTTGCCATGTGGAGGCTCCCAACTGGCGAAAGTGGCCTGCAAAATAACATGACCAATTTAAGGTCGATGTCGAATGGCAGAAGGGGTGGAATGTAATGATGTATTATTATTTCTATTAAAAATATTAAGTTTGTACAGTCCATGTTGACGTTTTGGATTTTAATGTCTGTATCATTTTGTATTAATGTTTCAGATCATATTCTATGATCTATCATCAAGATAGTGAGTTAGAGAAGAGAAGATGATGAATTATAGAATATGATTTAAAACATTAGTACAAGAAATAGATACAATCAAATCCAAATGTTTTCAATAGTCATTTAGATATTAAAATTGTATTATTTGATAAAAAATACAAAAACTTTTAAATTAACTTGAATAACAAAAAAATCTAATGCTTTCTTTTACAAAACTCAGCAGAAATTGGGAGGATATACCAGGGATTCTTCACTGGCTTTAGAATCCAAGACTGCTTTGTATCCTTCTTCAATTTTGTCCTCACTGATCCCATTACATAGTGAGCCATCCAAATACTGAATCAGGCATCCTGTAACAGTGCAAAAGAAATGTATCAGAATCAAAGATGGGTTAGTCTTAAAAATGATCAGTAATTAGGTCGTCAAATGGAAAGTCTTAAATTTGAATTCTTACATATAACAATAATGAAAAAAAGTAAGGCTTCTGAACATTGGGTTAGTCTTAGAACGATCAGTAATTGAGTCGTCAAATGAAAGGTCTTAGATTCAATGAAAAAATAAATTTGTTGAACATTGGGTTAGTCTTAAAAACGATCAGTGATTGAATCGTCAAATAAAAAGTCCTAGATTTGAATCCTAACATATAACATCAATGAGAAAAAAGTAAAGTTGTTGAACATTGATGTTACCTTCAAGGGAATCTGCTAAAGCATGAATCCTCTTAACAATAGAGTGATGAAGATCTTCTCCTGCCCAGATGGGACATATACACAGATTTATGACCATAGAGACTCCGCTTCCAATTGCTATTGTGGAAAGGCGTTGGTAAGCCATGGTGAATATGTTCTCAATGCGGTATCCAGACACAATTATCATGTTGAAGGTCAGAAGGAAAATCACAACGCCATAGTCATACTTATTTTTTATCTTTGGAAAGAAACGAAAGAATGTTGCAGCCGCGCCTGTTTAGAAAAAACAAATACAAGCTCATAATGAAATTTTTACCATGCACATAAGTCATCAAATCAACCGATCTAAATGCTTGCATCTTGATTTACAATAATTAAGCTGAAACTTACCAAGAATAAAACAAGAAGAACCAATAATAGTGGCTTCTCCAATTTTGCCGGCCTTTTCTGCAAGATAACCAACTGAAACTGCAAGAGAACCTGCTACCACTGTGCCCAATCCTCTGTTCAGTCCCTTGCTCAATGTAGCACCTACAAAACCAAATTCCCCAAACTAAGAAATGCATTTCTCAAGGAAAAAGATTAATATATGCTTGGCAAAGGAGTACTATATACCATATTTGGTTAGATAATGAAGGATTTATATGATTGTGTGTGTTTTTCTTTGATGTTTCAGATCAAATTCTATGATCCTTCGTTAAGAAGTAAAATAAGAAAAAAACATGTGGTCTATTTCCAAAACTAAGCTATTTTGGAGATTCTTGAGACTAATAACTTAGTCTCGCTTTGATATATTGTTGAGTTTTGGGCTGATGAAAATTTCAATCTAGAACCTTCCAATTGTTACTAGAGTGTTGTACCATAAGTTGCTGGTCCCTTTGTGGTCAATTTATCTTTGATCTAGATGTATGATTTATTTGCAACAGAAACTATTAGAAAACATAGATGATGATTATAAATCTGATTCCTTTAGATTTACTCCTACACTCCTACATGAATGAAAGACCATCATATAAAACAACTCACAATAACATTTGTTACTTATTTTCTACAGAAATGTCCAAACAAATGCACATTACAACTTAAAACTGTTATTACTTGAACATCCAAAATCCCCCCATTAACATCAATATTACTTTCAACCTTTGAGTTCAGTAATTGTCATAAAACACTAGCAATCAATCACAACTAGACTATACCTGCTGTAAACTCAAAAACTATTACAACAGTCATGATAGCCCAGATGGCATTATCCCGGCCAACCCCATTAAACAGAGGCTCCATCAAATAAAACAGTGACACCAGAGACAATGCCAGACCCACTTTCATTGCATGAATAACTCTCCTTGGATCATCTTTACCCAATTTCCACGTCATCTCCCAAAAATTCTCCAACCACCGAAACCCTAATTTCCTCTTAATTACACTAAACTTGTCCCAAGAAATCTTTCCAGGATTTTCTGATATTTCCATTGCAAGATCAATCTTGCACTCATCCAGATTGTGAACCGCCATTAGCATATTACCCACAAGCTGAAGAACACAAGTTTTCTCAAACTTACCAATTTCCCTCAAAATCTCTTGCAGTGTTTGTACGATTGCAGGGGCCTCTTATAGAAAACAAGGGATCCTAGTGATGACGCCATGTAGCTCTCCAGTGACGTCACCAGTTGGTCCGTACATCATGAACTTAGTTGGCCGGTACAGAATGTGTTGGATCCGTGACACGGAAATCGCACTTTGGATGAAAGTGGAGTCCTCACAATTTTGGAGTCTTTCGGTTTTAATATTGCAGACAAAAACCCTCCTTTGATTTTGTTGCCCATTTACCCATTTAATGATTGCACACAAGGAAAAACATAATTTTGATTCCATTTCTACATTTTCTTGGCATCTACAATTGTGTTTGGACTGGGATTCATTATAAAATCCCCATTCTACAGTTGTGGAGAAAATGTCTGAGACATGAAATAGTTTTCTTATATTAAATTGGAAATATTTCTGACATTTCTGTTATATCATAATTGAATTATATATAGAGTTTACTACTTAATGTGTTGGTTAAGTGATGATGTTGTTATTGTCCTTATCTAAATTCAAAATTATGCTAGACTATGGTGATCACAGACTTGTATTTAGCTAATTTAATATATTCACAAATTTGAACCTCAACTTTGTAAATCAATCAGATTAAAAAGTTTACCAGACACCCAATTAAAAAATAAAAATTTAAGCATATTTAAATCAATAGTTTGACTTCAAGAGAATGAGTGACATCTGATACAGTAACATGGTCGTGACATTAAGATTTTGTTAGTATTTTATACGTATTTAGATGGATTTGTTATTGGGTGTTGTTATTATACAATCCTGAAATTACTGGTTCGCAGAATTTAGAAAGTTTTTAAGCTGAAAAGATGTTTAGTGGAGAACCCACTGCGGAAATTTGATAAGAATCCGGCAGCTTCGTTGAAACACATGTTGTAACTTTCTTACATTTTCTTCACTCTCTTTTACTAGTCATGATAGTTTCCATATTCGTTCAGTATCTTAGTGAAAAAACAGTCCACGCGTCTTCTTATGTTCCCACGAGTTTCACTTTCAAACAATTGAAACACTCTAGCACAATAGCTGAAAAGATGTTTTCAATCGTATGATACTTGCAGACATTTTTCTCATCCATTTATTCTTTATTCTCTATTTCTTTAATATAAACTGTCATTTTTTTTGTAGGACATGGGATTGCAGATTTATTTATTCTTTGTTTCTCTAGTTTATAAATATAAATGTTATTCTTTTATAGGACATGAGACGGCAGATCTATTCATTTTTTGTTTCTCTAGTTTAAAACTATAAATGTCATTTGTTTTATAGGATATGGGATGACAGATCCATTCATTCTTTGTTTTTCTAGTTTACAAATATAAATGTCATTCTTTTATAGGACATGGGACAGTGGATCATCTTTGTTTCTCTAGTTTACAAATATAAGTGTCATTTGTTTTATAGGATATGGGATGACAGATCTATTCATTCTTTGTTTCTCTAGTTTACAAATATAAATGTCATTCTTTTATAGGACATAAGAGGGCAGATCCATTCATTCTTTGTTTCTCTAATTTACAAACACAAGTACTATTTGTTTTATAAGATATAGGATGACAGATCCATTCATTCTTTCTTTTTCTAGTTACAAATATAAACACTATTTTTTTTTTATAACACATAGGACCACAGATCCTTTCATTCTTGATTTCTCTAGTTTTCAAATATCACAACATTTTCTATTTAAGACATAGGACAGCATTATCATTTTTTTTTCTAGTTTTCAAATATCACGGCTACCTTTTATTGGACATGGAACAGTTTTATTATTTTGTTTCTCTAACTTTCAAATGTAACCACAATTGTTTTATAGGGCATAGAGTAACAGATCTTGTCATTCAGATTTATCAAATGACTGCTAAATTTTTTGATGATGAACTGTCTTGTTTATTCAATCTATTTTATTTTGAGAGTTATCTATTTATAGATCAAAATATTTTTAGGATATCAATCAGATAAACACACAATTTAATAAAAAAGAAAAATGTATTCAATCAGTCTCCATGAATGCTGCAGTACCATAGGCAGAGTACTCGTACATTATGTTAGCTCTTTTTCATGTAGAATCGCCAATTTAGCTATTAAGCTTGACTCTCAGGTTCCCAATTCTGGATTCTTACAGGGAAAAAGCTAATTGATAAGGACCAAGTCCTTCTTCTACTTCGGGCTCCACAGACCTAGGCGGGTGTACCTATCTTTAGAATCACTGCTTCACAATGAAATCCTTGCAATGGATTAGAGGTTCTCACAATGATTTGCTAATGTCTTTTGCTGCAACTGATGCAGAGCTTAGAAAGCCAATCCATGAAATTAACAAAAGCAAACAATCATTGCAGAAAAATGGCAAATGTGACAAGGGTATTCACCCTTCTTCTCTTCGATTTTAAAACTCAAGCAGGTTAACCTATTTGATTCACTTCTACAAGGAATCACCAAAAGCACTTGCATTATTCAATACGATTGACAAACATTTATGCTCTTGAACTAGAAATGGAAAAGTGATTTGAATTTAAGATTTGGATGCAAGTCTGGTGTAAAACCAGTGCCTTATCCTAGGGTGCGGAGTCAAATTGAGAAAACATCCACAAAACTTCATCAATTCAAAAACACCTAAAATCAATACCCTGCCTTACAGACTATCATTTTCATTGCAAACACATGATCATCAAATCTATACATTCTTGAAATTCTCAGAGATTATCCAGCCAGATTTACTCCTTCCTTGAAGGAAACTTATGGACAAACTCACAGTCTACCTTGTAAATGACAAATTGAACATTGCCTTACAAATCCAATTGATAAGAATTTCCAAAACACACAGAGACATCAGAATACTTGCAATGAGATTCCAGTCATATCTTATTGATAAAACCTATTTTAGTATACTCAAATTAACATTACACTTAGGCTAAAACAGTAAATTCAGAACCAAGCTTGCATTAATGGAACTTGCTTTGATTTCTCCCTTGGAGAACCAGAATTTTGAACCCTCTACAACACTCAGAAATCAGAATAAGAAGGAGAAGAGAAAACTCCTGATTCATCCACAAACTGACACTTGTCATCCTCTAAACCTCCTGTTGATGAATCACCCAGCTCTGAACTGAAAATATGATCTGCATCATTCTCTCCTGAAAGCACCTATTTTCATCTCCTCAAACTGACTTATGAGTCACCAGATGCAACAAATGAGATATTTTCAAAATATCTTCCTAGCCCCCTATTTCATTCAACTGTAAATAATGCGAAACTAGTTTGACCTGCACTGAAATTGATCCCAAGTACGGAATCCCCGTGTTGAGACCTTTCCAGCGGTATATAATACTTGCTATCTGGGTGAAAAATAAAGCCCCCAGCTATTAATTTAGCTCTCCCATGCTCTGTAATTCTGAATGTTTGAATTTTCAATATAGTTCAAACTATATGAAAATATGTTTTTTAACTTTGATTTTTACTTGGATTTGCATAGAAAAGAACAGAATAAAATATAATAGAAATATTTTATTTCTCCAACCAGGCGCCACGTGTCACAACACTATTGGGTCGCGTCTCTGACTGGGCACATTGAATAGCAACTTATTTCCACCTCACCGGAGTGCCACATGGCAGCCTGGCGCATGATCACATGGGCTAGAAATGGCCCATGAGATCATGCGACCACCCTTAGATTACCGCACAAATCTCAAGGCACTTCAGACTTTTAGAGTTTTAAAGCTTTTAGTGCATTTTCATTCAAAATTTAGGGCCCATCACACACTACATTCCTCCAGTCAAGGGGCCCACCGAGAGCCTCCTCGCCACCTCATTGAGCTGCCACATGTCAGCCTGTCGCATGTTCGCAAGGGTTGAAGTTGGCCCTTGCGATCATGCGACCTCTTGACACGTGTCCATTCTCTGAAACCTTCTCTCTGTCGCAAAATTTCTTTCTTGGGCCCACTGGCATAGATACCAAGGTAGCTTTGACTGGTCACGTGGGTAGAGCCAAGAGCCTCCACCTCCACTTCAATTACCTTATGTGTGAGTAGACTTGTTTATAAACCCTTCTAATACTCCCAACGACATCAATGTGGGATAATGCATTTGGATGTTTTAAAACTTCTTGTGCATCTCCTTTCAAAATATTGGCTGGCGCGCACCTCCAAGCAGGCCCACAGGGGAAGAAGTCTCCACATGCCTCCACCTACTTCACTTTGCAATACACTTAGGTGGTGGTGTATATAAATAATAAAATAAACTATCCCGTTGCAAATGTGGGATAAATCCTGAATACCCAATCTCACACAATTTACGCACCCACCTTCACCATTCAGCTTTCATTCTTCTTAATGCGTGAAACCTTTCATTATTGTGTTTGAGCCATCAGGCATTCCATGTTGTCACGTTTCCCTTATATTTTGCGTTGGTTCCCCATATCAACTTGCACTGGCACCATTTCTCATTGCTCTGTAAACATCCTGTTACATTACGCACATCCTTATCTTCAAAACATTGACTGGTCTTTAAAACATTTTATGCTGGCTTTTGCTTTGTGTGGGTGCTAGCAAGCTTGTCTGTTATTTCACACTGCCTCTTTGGGCTTGTGTTTATGTTGACAACCCCTATCCGCCCCTGCAAGATGCCAAGAACTGGGCATTTTGTCCTTTGATTTTAACGTTGGCCAACAAGGTGCTGGGCGCTTGGACTGCTAATGTCTCCTCCAAAACATAGCGCTAAAGGTCACTGGCACCTTAAAATTGTCTTGGGTGCTCAACCTACTATTGAGTGATGACCAATTTTAACATTGAGTTGCCTCCAATTGGGCGCCCCCTTACTTTTCCCTCTCATCACTTTGGCTGGGGTCTGTATTGCAAACGCTGGCCTAATTTGTTGATCTATGCATTGGAAATCTTTGTGCTATGTCAAATAGAGCACTTAACTTCTCTTGGGCAGTGACAGCCTTTTCTTGGAGTGATGAGCTTGCTGTGGATACCATGGTCTGGGCGCTTGGAGTTCATTTTGACTGGGTCATTTCAATCCTTCAAACCTAGCGCCCACCTCAAGTTTCCAAACGCTGGGAAAATCTTATGTTTGCTGGCACTTTTGATGACTTTGTTTGATGCTGCTCCTCTTTGTTTGCTTTGTCTTGGCACTGGCATCATCTAATATATAGCGTTAGAAGCTCCTTTGAATTTGGAGTGAAATCCCACTGCGTGAGAAGTCCCCATACTGGCAGTTGTGTGCACATTTTAAGATGTGCCAATAGCATCATGTACTCTACCATTCATGCCTGCCTCCCAATGCATTTTCATGTGAGCCCCCCACAAATAGACTGGCAGACAGCTCCCTTTATATAGCCCAAGGTGCCTATGGAACATGGTTATACCATTGGTGGATAACTTGCAATCCATTGGGTAACATCTGTTGGTTCTCCACCTTTGCACGTTAGCAGCTCCAATCTACGTGAGTGCCCATCAAAGCACCAATACCTTCTTGATCTTGCGCATGGAAGTAAGCAGCTTCCCATTAGCAGCAGAATCAATTATCAAACACACATGGGTTTTTGTCTAAAAGGAAGCAAAAATTGTTGGCAAGAAAGGATGGTCCAGCATATCAATTATTTGTCTTTCTATGCAAGCTCTATGAACCTTATTTTTATTTAACAGCCTTGCCTTGTCCATTGCTTAGTAATTTACAAGCATTCTTTTCAATTCTTCACACTCTTTCGCCATATTCTGAAACAAACCATGAAGTTCTCTATATTCATTTCCCCTGACAATACAACAAATTCACTTGCACACTTTGAGAGTAGTCTAATCAAAGCCATGAATCTTGGTGCACTAAGAGATACTTGGCTATTGATTGAGTTGGTGATAGATATCGAACTTATAACTTTAGCTACCAGTTCATACTTAGCAATAGTACCATAAATGCACCATCATGAAGACAAGAAGATGCACTAGTGTGAAAGATCTTTTCCAAAGCCAATACAAACATTGTTCTTCTAGGACTTCTTCTCCATCTTCCACTTGCCTGCTCTGCTTTACCAAAATGCAAACCATTGATGAAAACAAAACAAACCATGCATTAAAATTTTGATCACAATGTGCCATCTTTTGCTTCTGAAAAATGCCAAAAACCATGACTGGCTTCCAGAATGACCTTTAAAACTTGACCAAATGAAGTGACTTGGGCTTGTAACTTGACACATATATTCCGCGGTCCACATTCATTCATACTACAAAATGACATCTCTTGACTGTAACCCAGCCGAAAGATATTAACCTTCGAAGTTGCCCTTTTTACTCTATTTTATGTAAACCACTTGTTAAAAATAATAAATTGCATTTGAAATCATCCTGGTAAAAATGCCAAATGAATCCCTGGGAAGCCATAAACTGGCACATAAGTACACTAAGATGCAAACATCATGATTCAATCATCATCCCAATCTGGGAGTAAGCTAGGCAAAAGATATAGCCCTGTGAAAACTAGTACTTGCAAAGATAGACTCAGAACACACAAAAAACAATGGAAAGTTCAGTTTGGAAACACCTTCAAAAAGATATCAAATGGATTGGCAGAGACCTCCCACCGGAACTGAAAGTAGAACTTCATGTTTGCAATGCAATGAAACAATAATTTCTCTGATAGGTAATACCAGGAAAAAGTTATAAATGAGCAAAGTTGACCTCCGGCAAACTGGTGCACTTCACAATCTTTGCAAACAGTAGAAACTGCAAATGGAATCAAATTGGGAAACACACCCAATGGATTCATCATGAGCTGCAAACAGACAGGGATGAAGTAAAACATGTTTACAATGTAGGGCAATGACTATCACTTTATTTCCAATCACTGGGCAAAAGGTTATAACATGTCAAATAGGGTTCCTGACAAAACTAGGAAAAGGGCCAAGTGCATATTCTAGAAAACTCCTCTGGAAGGGGATGAATAAACGGGGTCAAAACTTATCACAGAAGCCTAAAACATGATACATAGAGAGTATGCAATGTGGACAACAAGATGCTAGGCTCAGATTTTCATGACGCTCTTCAGGGTTCAAGATATTCAATCTCAAAGTAGCCCTTCCCAGCGAATTTTACACTAAAGCATTTTCTAATTTTTGAGACCACCCAAAAAATGACATGATGAAAACCCATTTCAAAATGCAAAATGAAAGCTCAATTTGAATCAATGGGACATAAACAAGGTGTCAAATCATTCTTTACTCACTACAGGACTGGGAAACACACTTTTCACATGTGCATTTTGGACCAAAAGGAGCACTTTAGCAAGCGTTTTACATGGTACCTCAAAACTAAAATTTGAGTACCAACACATTACTTTTCGATAAAGTTGGTGACTGGCTTTCTTACACCTACGATTAAAAAAATGTTTTGTTCATTTTTTTAACAGAAGAAATGTTCTCTTAACTAGCTGTCAAGTTGAATCAGATATTGTTCTTTTGTGTTTCGTACTTTACTGTTGATTCTATCTTTCCCGTACGCACTGTTTCTCCACTATATTCAATGAGAATTGCCTAAATTGGTTCAAATGCCCAAATTTCATGTCGAAAATAGTGTGCATGCATTATGAGTTATTTAGAAGTTAAGGTATATTTAAAAGTAATTGATTAAGAATAAAATATATAATTATATTTTTATTTTTATTTAAATAATAAATATTATTTAATATACAATTTTAATGTGTTGATATGTACAATTTTTTGCAAAATAAATGTGTGCAATCAAATTTTTATAGGGGATAGGAGCTAGAACATGCACACTCCTAGTTGGTTTAGTTGGCAACTCAAAATCAAAAGTTGAGTCTATTTGGAATTACCTCACCACGTGTTCAAACATGATTGGTCGAAGGTAGGCAAAACTTGCCATTTTGGTGCGTCGACTAGGACGTGCATGGTGACCGAGGCATACGTAGGAGTTTTGCCTTGTGTACAAACTGGGTTGGTCGTGTGGCATTTTGCCATAGTGCCACCCTATCCACCTCCCTAGCTGCCAGTACTTTTCGTGGCTACCTTATGTTGCAACATGCAACCACATTTACTATGCGTCAAGTCACCTTAATTTCTCTTAAGAGGACACCTTTTAACATCACAAATCCATTGAATACACCTTTTGCGTAAATTGAGACACATAACATTCATTTCATTCCCGCTCATTCTAAAGTCTTCCATCAGTTAGGAGTTGAAATGTGCTCAACAGAGAGCCTTGCAAACACTAAATGTCACCATTATTTTCTCGCTCATGGACCACCTTCTGCTTTGACTTTGCAAGTAGTTAATGGATTTTTTCATTTTCAAACTTGTTGTTTCCATTTTGTTTGTCATATTCTCACTTCATTTTTGAAGTGGTTGTAGCCCGGAAATGGCACCAGGAGAATAGGTACAGGGGCCTAGGGCACTCCCAAATACCAAACCTACTTGTTGATTAACAACTCAGAAGAAACACAAAAGAGGAGAGAAGGAATGTTGATATATTTTATTTATTCATCAAACTTCATACATGTTGGGTGGTAAGGCCTTCACGGTTATGACCAGTACAATGAAATTCATTTATGGATAGTCCTCATACATGCTAGGATCTTCAAACTTTCAAATTCTAACTTCTAAACTAACTCCCAAACTCTAGAACAACTCTACTTATTTATACAAGAGGCCACCAAACAGGTCAGCTCAAAAGATCCTAAGATCCAGCATTGGAGAAAGCAACGACCTAGATTTAGGTCTGCATGTTTCCCAATGAGAGATCCTAACATAAATATTGTGACCAAAATTAACTATATAGGTCGGCTAGCATCAACAATTAAATTCCACTAGTCGGTGAACTCAGGAATCGAGCAACATCGAACCAAATCGATAAAAGAAATGACAAAGTGGTAACCAAGCTCGCTAGTGACTGATAGGAATACTTCACTGAGAACTCAAAAGTAGTTACTAAGTAAACTGAACAAGCTAGCAAGTAGCCAAACAAGCTCTAACATGTTTTTTGTTGATCCAAGATTGGCATAAACCAAAGATGCTCCTACATCAATCACCCGAGGTTGGAAAGAAATGATTCTCTGAATCATGTGTCAGGTTCAACCCGAACTAAATCCAACTTAGATTGAGAAATCCATGTAGTGTCTTCAATCGGTTTGTTCTTCTAGTTTACCAAATACTCCATGTAATCCCTTCCTCTTGTGCTTCTACCAAATTTCTGATCCAAAATCTGTTCAACTTCCTCTATCTGCTTCTTAGAATAATCACTCGGTACTGTCACTTCTTCATCGGGCTCATGATATTTGAATACAAATCTAAAATATTGAATATAGGTGATATATTCATGTCATCAGGTAACTCAACTTCATAATTGCATTTCCACTGTCAAGATTCTTCAATACCTTGCAAGGACCAAATTTCTTTATCTTCAACTTACCATATGTTCCAACAGGAAATTTGTCTTTCTTCAAATAAACCATTACTTAATCACCAACATCAAAAACTTTACGTCTTCTAGACCTATCTGCATTAGCCTTGTATTTATGATTATTGTGTTTCAACTTATGTTTCACTTCCTCATGCAATGTTTTCATAAAATCAACAAATTCTTCTCCTTCAACTCTTCTCTTCTCTTCACCAACAATATCTCTCAAGTCCGATATACCTCTTAGTTGTATGCCATTAAAAATCTTAAAATTTGTTTTGCCAATACTCTTATTCACTGAATTATTATATCCAAGGTTTTCTTGTGCTATCATTCAATCCCAATTACTCGGTTTGTCTCCAACTGAGCATCTCAATAGGTTACCCAAACTTCTATTTACAACCTATGTTTGTCCATCAGTCTGTGGATGAAATGTAAAACTATACTTCACCTTGGTGTCCAACTTTTTCCATAGGATCTTCCAAAAATAACCAACCAACTTGTTGTCTTGGTTAGAGATGATACTCCTCGGTAATCCATGCAATTTGACAATTTCCTTGAAGAAAAGATCTGCTATATTCACTACATCTAATTTTTTTCTACATGGTATGAAATGTGTCATCTTGAAAAATCTATCCACAACAACAAATATGGAATCATTACAGGCTCTTAATATCCTCGGTAAGCCAAGAACAAAATCCATGCTGATATCTCTCCAAGGTTTCTCAGAAATAGAAATCAATGTATATAAACGTGTATTTTGACTTACTCCTTTTTCCATTTAAAAAACTTCACAACTCTTCACAAATTTTTGAACATCCTTATGCAACTGAAGCCAAAAATAGCTTTCCAATTAATATTAAGGTTAATCAAACTCAATGGCTTATCAATTCAAAAATGTCCAGCCAAACCACTACTATGCCTTTCCTTTATCAAATTAATTTTCATTGATCATCTCGGTATACAAAATTGAATTCCTTTGAACAACATACCTTCTTGAATGAAATAGTCTTCAAACTTACTCGGTTGATCTAGTATAGGTGCTCTTCACATTCTCCACTGCTTAGAAAAATCAGGGTCAGTTTCATACAAATTCATCATGTCATAAAAACCAAGAAACTCAACTCTCTTTTCAATTATCAAAGATCTTCTTCTACTCAATGCATCAGTAACTCGGTTAGACACTCCACTCTTATGTTTTATCAAAAATGTAAAATTTTGTAAATATTCAACCCATTTCATATGTCTCTGATTCAACTTATTATGACTACCTAAATATTGTAAAGCCTTATGATCAATATACAACACAAATTAACTTGGCATCAAATAATGTCTCCATTTCTTCAAGGCTTGAACAATAGCATAAAATTCTTGATCATATATAGAATATTTCCTCTTAGCATCATTAAAATTCTCACTAAAGAAATAAAGAGGTTTACCTTCTTGACTCAACACATCTCCTATTGCATTTCCACTTGCATCACATTCTTGACTTGGAATACCTTATTGAAATTAGGTAAAGCTAACACATGCAGTTCAACAACCTTCATTTTTAAACTCTCAAAACTCTTATTAGCTCTATGTGTCCACTTGAATTATCTTTTATCTCCCCTCATAGTTTTAGTCATAGCATTACAAATTGAACTAAATTTTATGATGAACTTTCAATAAAAACTTTCCAAACAATGGAATCATCTTGCCTCACTAACATTATCAATTGTAGGCCACTCAAAAATAGCTTCAACTTTCTTAGGATCCATCTTCAAACCATCAGCTGAAATCATAAATCCCAAATACACAATCTCCTCTATCATAAATGAACACTTTCTCAGGATCCATCTTCAAACCATCAGCTGAAATCATAAATCCCAAATACACAATCTCCTCTATCATAAATGAACACTTTCTCAAATTAATCAACAACTTTTCCTCTTTCAATTTCTCCAATACCTATATAATGTGTAACAAATGATCTTCTCTAGATTTATTAAACATCAGAATGTCGTCCAAGTATATAATTAATTTACCTAAGAATTTCTTTAGAGCCTCATTCATTAACCTCACAAAAGTACTTGGTGCATTAGTTAAACCAAAAGGCATAGCCAACCACTCATACAAGGGTATGTGCAGGATCATGGTATACCAAACTATGGCCTTAAGTGGCAATGAAAAATTAGAAAATTAGGGTTAGTCAACTTGACATAAAAAGTTGTAAGAATAGAATCTGTAGGAAATTGAATGTAGTTTCTAAACTACTAGCCCTTGTTTAAATTTTTTTTATCTAATTGTTCAAAATTTTAGATTTCAATGTAGTAGTACAAAAATTTTAGGGAAAATATAAAAAGTACATGTATGTCTGACCACCTTAATCACAATCAAATGATGATATATTTTTCCAAGATTTTAGATATAAGTAGTAGACTCATGCCCAGATGTGACACATATTTTTTTGTAATTTTTTCCAAATAAATAATTAATTATGAATTTTCTGCTACAAATTTTTCAGAATAAAAAAACTCTCGTATCTGACCACCTTAACTAATTCTAAACTTTACAAAATTGAAAAAAATAAAATTTCTTATTGTAGCCGAAGCATAGAATGTGACACATGTTTTGGATTTCAAAAAGGTTAAACGGTTTGAAAGTTATAGTTGTTTTTCAATCAGTATGTCAATTACGACTTTAAAGATAACTCAATTGAAAAATAAGTAATAATTACTTACTGAACTCAAAATTTGACAGTAATTATATTGATGAAAATTTGATAATGTCTTTAAGAAACCCTTTCCATTTCATCAATTTCGGGTGAAAAATAGTCGTCAGCTACATGGTCGAAGTCTTGATATAAAAAACAATCTCCTAAACATGCCTAAAGTGTTGACCATCGATGTTTGGTATTGCCCAAACAAATACCAAGCCTAATCGGATATTCGAAACTTCTCGCCTAATTAAAAATTTATATTGAACTAGTTTTCTCAATTTCAAGTTTCATATTAAATTATATTTTTTTTATGTTAATATTAATTGAGTTAAGTACTTTTTTCAATTTTAAAATATATATTACAATTTTTTTTTAAATTAATATTAAATAATAATAGCATAGCATTAATTTTATAATATAAATTTTTATATTAGTATATATTATATTATTATTATTTATTTATGTATTGTATAATAGTATAATATTAACTTATTAAATATTTATATTATACCTAAGGGGAAGAGAGAGAGAGAGAGAGAGAGAGAGCCAAGGGATGGTGGATCCAATTAAGGATAGTCCAAACCTTGTAGTGTCAGGGGGTATCAGATCTGAGTTGATCTTGTGGAGTGAAGGTTTACCTAGCAAGGTTGATCTTGCGAAGTTAATCTTGTTGGTGAAGAGATCATATGATTTGATTTGCATATCCAGAGCACTGAATTTTTGGAATCTTGACCTAGTTGTTTGTAAGATGGCAAGCTGATTTGACTTGCATACAACTTGGAGGTTGTCACAAGGTGGTCAGTGTAGGGTTTTTTGTAGAGGGTTTCTCTTATCTTTAATGATGCCTCCAAGAAGACTGGACCCTAGAGTGATTGTTGATCTCTATGATACTGTGGAATCTAGGATTACATAGAAGGTGAAATCAGATTTCAGATCTAAGATGGAGTTGATGAAGAATGACATGGTCGCTGAGATCATGAGAGTTGTTATTGGTGTACCTCAAAATGTTGGTACTAAAGATGGTTATGAGGAAGTTGCTGAAGACTTTGAACTTGTTGGATCTAGTGGTGATGACCAGAGGGATAGATCTAGTGAAGATAGAACTACTCGGTTGCCTAGATCTGGAGCTCGGTTAAGTAATAGTTACGGAATGGAAGTTTCTAATTTCTCTGGTACTTTGAAGCATGAGATTTTGATTGACTAGATTGGTGAACTTGAAGATTTCTTTGAGCTAGAAGAAATCAAAGATCTTCTTTGGGTGAGATTAGTATAGACAAAGTTGAAAGGACATGCTACTCTTTGGTGGAAAGAATTACAAAGAGATAGAGAAGATGAAGGTGAAATGAAGATCAATCGGTGGAGGTTGATGGTGACTAAGTTGAAAGCTAAGTTCATACCTGTTGATTATGAGCTTGACTTGTTTAAGAAGTTGTAGAATCTAAAACAGAAGGATTTATCTGTTAAAGATTATACCAAGGAGTTCTAAAAACCTACTATTTAGTCTGGACATAGAGAACTTGGTAAGGAAAAGGTAGCTCGGTATGTGAATGGTTTGAGATTCAATATTCAGGATGAGCTTGGTATGTTGAAGATTGATTCTATTAAAGATGCTTATCAGTATGCTTTGAAGGCAGAAAATAAGTTGAAGAGGAAACAACATAGTAATCCCCGAGGGAAGGAAAAGATTGATCACTCGATGAAGGATAAACTAATGACTACAGAAGATGAACAGAAACCTGCAGAACTGAAGAAGAAGACGAGTAGAGTTATATTTAAGGGTACTTTCTATAACTATGGTGAAGAAGGACATCATTCTTTCGAGTGCACATAGACGAAGCTTGGTGACCAACGGACTGTTGTGATGAATGAAAATGTTGAGAATGAACCTGAATCTTAGAACTTGCTTTTTCGGCAAACATTACTGGGTACAAAGGAGGAACCTTGTCAGAGGAGTAACTTGTTTAGGACTCGGTGCAAGTCGAGAGGTAAACTTTGTGATGTTATTGTTGACAGTGGTAGTACTGAGAACCTTTTTTCTGAGGACATGGTTCAAAAACTTGGTTTCAATAGAATGAAACATCCACATCCTTATAGGGTTGGCTAGTTGCAAGATGATCATGTTCTAGAAGTAAGAGAACAATGCTTTATTAATGTTCAGATTGGCTAGTATAAGGATCTTGTATTATGTGATATTGTGAAGATGAATAGTTGTCATATATTGCTTGGTAGACCTTGGCAATATGATTGTAGAGATATGTATGATTGTGTGAAGAATGTGTTTACTATTGGGAAGGATGACAAGAAGTTTTCCCTAATGCCTTTGTTGGATACAACACTCCATAGGAGAAGTCTAAGTATTGGTAGCTGAGCTGAGTTGGTAGATCCTGAGAGAATGAATGATCAGTTTGGAGAACAAACCTATGTGTTATCAAGGAAAGACTTGAAGAGATAGAGGAAGCTGAAGCGGAAGAGTATGCAAAGTGAAAAGGTGGAGGACTTGTATGTGAAGAACTAGTTTGGGGTTTATGTGTTGAATCCTAAAAGATGTTCTTCTCACATATGAACATCTTTTCGAACCTAAGGTGTCTACCACCTGACACAGCCAAGGGATGGTGGATCCAATTAAGGACAGTCTAAACCTTGCAGCTTCAGAACAACACAGTAGAAATACACAACACAACAATTGTTTCAATAGATTTTTCATTAACATGCCCAACTGTAAGGCCTTTTGAGTTAGGGCCAATTACAATCAGAAACAATTCTGCAAGATCATCAAGATCCAATACAATACCAGCTAGTTTAGCTCTGAAAACTATTAGCAACTGATGGAAACCCTAAGGAAGATTTGAACTTGTGCTCACAAGCCACCAAGAAATCTCCTTGTCTCCAAGTGTGCAAACCACTACCTCTGCTATTACAAACTATCAAATAACAATCTGATCTGCAAGATCCCACAAGAACTTTTCCACAACTTTGCTTATCTACTACCCTTAGATCTCCTTTTCATGATCTCTCTAATTCATACCTAAATAACTACCCAAAACACTCCTTAAATACTAGTCATCAGCCATAAGTCAGCTGGATGAAACCATTAACTCCTCCTAACAAATATTAAATGCAATACAAGTCAGCTCTCAAATAGCCTTACAATAAATAAATCCAAAATGTCAGCCTATAACAATAGCTACCAATAATAAATGCACCAAGTCGGCCCAATAACTCACATAGAACTCCAGTCGGTAAACCAAAACTACCAAGCACCAGAGAAACAACCAAGCACCAATCAAACAACCGACCAAGCTTAGCAACACCGAGCACTAGTTTCACTGAGCACAAGAACTCTCATCGAGTTCCTTTAGTGACTGACTTCCTTCAATAACTGAGACCATCGGTTAAGGCTACAACCAAGTAACACTGACCAAGAAACACACCACCATGCAGATTCACTGAGGACCAAGAATGCCCCTGCATCATAAGGAGAGAGAGAGAGAGAGAGAGAGAGAGAGAGAGAGAGAGAGATTTTGCCAAAATTTTGGTGGGAGATTTTAGATATCTGATAATATCAGATATCTGATATGTTCAAATATCCAATATTTTTAGAATATCCAATTCTATTTAATGGTGAAAAGTAAAAACTATATTCTCTGGGTCCCTCCAGAGAGGCACATTTTTCTACAGAATCATAGGACTCGAGTTGTAGCGAATCACATTTTTTCTTTAGAGAAGACAAAAATCCACTTTTTGAACTTGTTGGTTGGATTTTCTCTATTACCAAAGGTTTTTGCATCACCTTTTTGGTCTCACTATGGGGAGTAGTAGTCATCGAAAGCATAAACAGAAGAGGAAGCTCACAAATGAAGAGATTGAAGTGTATAGAGAAATGGATACGGTTGCCCATCAGAACAAGAGACAAGGTGTGTTAAATATTAATGAAGATGTTGGCATAGACCCACCTTTGAATGTGGTTTCAAGTGAAGAACATGAATTTGAAATGATTTATGACAATAATATTTAAAATGATAATGTAGGGATTGAAGATGAAAATGTAGGTTTTAAAAATGAACATGTAGATGTGGAGAATGGAAGTGTGGACATTGTTAATGACAATCCACCGATTGAATATGAAGGAATTGACAATGATAATGGTACATAAGAACCAAATCAATATAACACATCTCCAAATTATATGAGAAATGAAGTCCCTTGGGAGGAAGAAAGACAAATTTCAAAATTTAGACCTTCAAGAACACCTAAATGGTTACTTAAAATTGATGAGAACATAATGAGAAATTTCGATGGCAAGAGATCAGAAAGAACCATTCAGTTGTGAACTTCAAAACTTTTTGATCAATTTTTAGCCACAAGACATTGGTTGAGTAATGCCAAATGTTTGTGCAATTTTTAAAGATGCAGAAGATGAGATGTATACTAGTCAAATTGAAGATTAGTGTGAACAAGAAAAAGGAGAGGAATGCTATTATTGTGAGAAATATTTTTAGTGCTCTCAATTCCATTGGGAAGACTACAGAGGAAAAAGATAAGAGAGCCACTAGGAGGGTTATTACAACCTCCTTAGTATGTCATCATTTGAGAAAGGCTCGTTTGATGAGACAAACTTGTGTTGACTTGAATCTAAATCGTAAAAATCTGGATAAAGCACTTGCAAGAAGAGAAAGACTTGATGATCCTCTTCAAAATGATACATGGGCTTATGGTGGGAGACTTTCATGTTGTGATAAGAAGCTTACCGATGTTGTGAAGGATCAAATTCAAATATTTTGGCAATCTAACTCAAGAGTGTCACCAAATGTGAAGGATGTCTTGAAGTTGAGAATTGGCATTCGAAACCACACCCCGCACCCTGCATCCCAAACATTATTTGGAGGTGAGTCAAACAATGTTGTTCAAAAAAAATTTTGAGACACATCCAACATTGCAAATATCACAAAGAGCTTTTGAAGCCCTCAAGCCTTTTTTTGTGTGTGCCTCTTAAGATTCTAAATACTTGTTGTAAATATCATGTGGAGTTTTCAATGCACAATGAATTGTTACGATCCCTTGATTCTAATTTGCATACCAGTGAAATGTTGGAGGAGTGTGGTGCAAGTGCTCTTCCAAAATCATCAAGAGACTTGCTAGATCATTTTTTATGTCCTAGAGATGATGGATGTTTCTTTTATAGAAAAGATTGCTTAAATGACAAGTGCTCAGAGTGTGGTGGGCTAGTGAAGTTTTTTGAATGTTTTCATGAGCATTGCGAACACAATTTTAGAAAGAAAATTGTCCACAAAAAGGTATATGAAACCGTTAAATATACATTAAAAAGTGGAGGTGAAGACTCTAGATGTGAGTTGGTTACAAAAGAATGCAATGTAGCTGATTTTATTTCAAATTTTAGGAAGAATGTTTTTTAAAAGTACACAAGGCATAGTCACAGGTCTTAGTGGTTGGATCAACAATTTGGGATGTGTAAGGAAACTTTCTCTATTGGCACTATTATATCGGTTATTGAATTTGCAGAGAACTATACATTGCAGCCCCAAAATAAGTCGCAAGCTCAATATTACAATTCTAATCAAGTTGTTATTTTTGTGCACATAACATATAGACATTCCCCTAATAGTACAGAAGATGACCAGAAGATAATCAGAGAGTACCATTTTTATATGAGCAATTATAGATCACACTCATCCGAGTTTGTCCAATATTGCTTTGAGAATTATTTTGGGTGGGTGCGGGAAAATAATATTGCTATGGATAAACATCTCATTTGGTCAGATAACTACACAGGTCAATTCAAAAATGCTCATATGTTTTATTGGTTATGCAAAATGCAAGTAGAGAGAGGTGTACCTCATATTTGGAGTTTTTTTTAGGTTGTTCATGGAAAAGGGGAGCATGATGGAGCAGTTGCATGCTTAAAGAGAGCTCTAGTTAAGGAGCAACTGAGGATTTTAGGTGTAGAAATAATTGATGCTCATTCTATTTTTTATTGGTGTACTTCAGCATTGTCACAGGGGGGACTCTTGATTCAGTGGTGTGCAGATTCTTTTGGTTGGCTAAGTTGGGCACAATAGGAGATAGGTTGGATTGTTAAACTATGAAAGATTCTTCAAAAATGCATTCATTTTGAAGCTCAGATGCTAGTACATGGACCATTTGGACATGAGAGTTGACTTGTTATTGTTTGAGTTTTCTTTAGTGTGATTGGGATCAATGTGAGTCAAGTGAGTGGGTTGATACATGGGTTCCACATTATCTTACTCCTTTATCTCTCACAGTCTGTAATAAATGATGACATGGATTGTTCACTTGACTACGACCATCTTTCAAATCTTCTACAGCTAGGAAATTTTTTTGCATTGGTTGCACCACAAGGGAATGATGAGAGATCAGATTACTAGTTAGCACATTATGTACGAGGAAAGCAAAAACTTGCACAACCGATGATAAATGATGATATGTTCACATATCCAATAGGATCACATGTTGTTGTGGGAACATGGTTGCGCACATATATAATTAGAAATAATGTCATTCTTGCATTTGAAGACTATGAGAAGCATAAAACATTCTCATGTATTCACACCTTATTATAGCAGCCAATGTTAAGTTGTTGAAACATCAAGGAAAACCAAAGACAAAGGAACTTTTGACTATTAGTATTGTTGATCATGAAGCAATATTGAATACCCTCAAGCAAAGAGATGACCCTTCAGGCACACTTCAGTAGGTAAGTTCAACTCAAGTTGCAAGGTTTTTCATGTTTATTATGATTACATTCAATAAATTAATTGTAGTATGTTTCTTTATTTTTTTGAGCCAATAAACTTGGTTTTGTATGTGGATTGTAAATGCAGTTGGATACATATATGATAGCTATAAAGATCGACGTGTGCATTTGATTAGCCCATCTTTTATGACAATAAAATTCACTATGCATTGTCTAGTCATGTTCTTTGGTTCATTTAGTTACTTATACATGTTCATAATCTTTTTCTCAACCTATATAAACTTCTTATATTCTCTATTAACTTTTCTTTTGCCTTCTGAATGCAGGGATTGGAATGTAGATGTCATCTAGTACCATGTGTTAAAATTATATACTTTAGGAGTGGAAATGACACTTATTTTTTATATATAGTTGTGTAATTTGCATATTTAGATTCCAAATTTTGTATATAAAAACAACAATCGAATGTAATGTGCATAGTTAGATGCCAAATTGTGTATATAAAAACAAAAATCAAATGTAATGTGCATATTTACATGCCAAATTTTGTATATAAAAACAACAATTGAATGTAATGTGCATATTTACATGCCAAATTTTGTATATAAAAAATTAGATGCAAAATTTGAAATATAAAAGAGCCCATCGGGTTGATTTGCAAATATTAAGAGCCCACATTTGTATCATCTTAATGCCATGTGAAGTGCAAAAAATGTGTTTCCTTACTATGAATGTTGTATCCTTATATAATTTGTATTGTATTAATTTTGTATCCTTAAATTTTTATTGTCTTAATTCCATGTACATTTGTATCATCAAATGATGTAATAGTTGGAGTCATTGAGTCAAAATTGGTCAAATGTGTGCAAAGTAAAATGGTGATTCCCTAGGGTTAAGAGATAGTGTTCAAGGATTGCATCATGGCACCAAATGGACTGTGCCATTAGCTTTAGTTGGGTAGTTAAACGCTAGTGACAACCCCATTTCAACCACTGAGTCACTAGAATGTTCTAGACCATGCCAGACCAAAATGTCCCCAAGGTGCACTAAGAACGATTGGGCAACGATCTTTCAAGGCTCGTATCTTAGACCCTGTGAGAGGTATTGATGATCCTTGACATGTTACATGAATGTTTTTTTGACACCTACAATAACCTCTCTCCATTCTGGGAGATTCATATTTGTTTGAATTTGGCACGCCAATCTCGCTTGATGCCAAAACTTGTAGTGAGGGTCAGTTGAAAGTTGCACCACTAGATTTCTTCCAAACCCTTCATCTCAGCACTGAATGGACTACACCATTAGCTCTGGTTTGGTGGCTAAACACTAGCGACAACCCAGTTTTGACAACTGAGTCACTAGAACGTTCCAGACTATGCCAGACCAAAGCGTCCCCAAGGTGCACTAAGCACGATTGGGCAACGATCTTTCAAAGATCATATCTCAGACCCCATGAGAGGTATCAATGATCCATGAGATGCTACAAGACTATGTTTTTGATTCCTACAATAACCTCTCTCCATTCTAGGAGATTCAAATTTATTTGAATTTGGCATGCCAGTCTCGCTTGATGCCAAAACTTGCGGTGAGGGTCAGTTCAAAGTTACACCGCTAGGTTTCTTCCAAACCATTCATCCCGGCACTAAATGGACTACATCATTAGCTCTAGTTGGGTGGGTAAACACTAGTGACAACCCCATTTCAACCATTGAGTCACTAGAATGTTCCGGACCATGCCGGACAAAAGTGTCCCCAAGCTGCACTAAGCACGATTGGGCAGTGATCTTTTGAGGCTTGTATCTCGGACCCCATGAGAGGTATCAATGATCTATGAGATGCTATAAGACTTTTTTTCTAAGGCCTACAATAACCTCTCTTTGTTCTAGGAGATTCAATTTTTTTTGAATTTGGCACGCCAGTCTTGCTTGATGCCAAAACTTACAGTGAGGGTCAATTGAAAATTGCACCACTAGATCTCTTCCAAACCATTCCTCTTAGTACCAAATGGACTGCACCATTAGCTCTAATTGGGCAGATAAATGCTAGCAACAACTTTATTTTGACCACTGAGTCACTAGAACATTTCAGACAATGCCAGACCAAAGTGTCCCCAAGGTGCACTAACCACGATTGGGCATCGATCTTTCGATGCTTGTATCTCAGACCTCGTGAGAGGTATCGACGATCTGTGAGATGCTATAGGACCACATTTTTGAGGCCTACAATAAATTCTCTCCATTCTGGGAGATACAAATGTGTTTGAATTTGGCACGCCAATCTCGCTTGATGCCAAAACTTGCAGTGAGGGTTAGTTAAAAGTTGCACCACTAGATTTCTTCCAAACTGTTTGTCCCAGCACCGAATGGACTGCACCATTAGCTCTGGTTGGGTGGTTAAATGCTAGTGACAACCTCATTTCAACTACTAACTCACTAGAACATTTTGGACCATGCCAGACCAAAGTGTCCCCAAGGTGCACTAAGCACAATTGGGCAGCGATCTTTCGAGGATCATATCTCGGACCCCGTGAGAGGTATCTGTGACCCATGAGATGCTACAAGACTATGTTTTTTAGGCCTACAATAACCTCTCTCCATTTTGGAAGATTCAAATTTGTTCAAATTTGGCATGCCAGTCTCGTTTGATGTCAAAACTTCCAGTGAGGGTCAGTTGAAAGTTGCACCATTAGGATTCTTCCAAACCGTTCATCTCGGCACCAAATAGACTACACCATTAGCTCTAGTTGGGCAGGTAAATGCTAGCGACAACCCTGTTTCAACCACTGAGTCACTAGAACATTCCAGACCATGCCGGACCAAAGTGTCCCCAAGGTGCACTAAGCACGATTGGGCAGCAATATTTCAAGGCTCATATCTCAGACCCCGTGAGAGGTATCGGCAATTTGTGAGATAATACAAGACTAAATTTTTGAGGCCTATAATAACCTCTCACCATTATAGGAGATTCGAATTTGTTTGAATTTGGCACGCCAGTCTCGCTTGATGTCAAAACTTGCAGTGAGGGTCAGTTGAAAGTTGCACCATTAGGTTTCTTCAAAACCATTCATCCCAACACCTAATGGACTATGCCATTAGCTCCAGTTGGGTGGGTAAATGCTAGTGACAACCCCATTTCAACCACTGAGTCACTAGAACATTCCAGACCATGCCAACGCAAAGTGTCCCTAAGGTGCACTAAGCATGATTGGACAGTGATATTTTGAGGCTCGTATCTCAGACCCCCTAAGAGGTATCAACAATCTGT
Organism: Chamaecyparis obtusa; assembly: GCA_027943335.1. Lineage (NCBI taxonomy): Eukaryota > Viridiplantae > Streptophyta > Pinopsida > Cupressales > Cupressaceae > Chamaecyparis > Chamaecyparis obtusa. Next base: position 678,166 of record BSBK01007061.1, read on the forward strand.
GAGATGCTACATCACTACATTTTTGAGGCCTACAATAACCTCTCTCAGTTCTGGGAGATTCGAATTTGTTTGAATTTGGCATGCCAGTTTCACTTGATGCCAAAACTTGCTGTGAGGGTCAGTTGAAAGTTGCACCACTGAATTTCTTCCAAACTGTCATGCCCCACAAGGGAATCGGGGAATAGAACAAAGATTCTCTTTAGAAAAGAAAACCTAAGTAATGATTTATGAAAAAAATTTAATTTTTAAAAGAATTACATGAACAAAACTTAAACTTAGTTTAACTTAGATTCCTCCCAAGGTTCCCTACTAGTTTATAAACAATTCATTTAATTCCATTAAGTGTACTAACCACATGATTTACTTCTTAAAGAAAAACTACATCATCTCATTTGAAGATTCTTTATAAGGAAATACAAAGTGCTTATCATTTCAATTTGACATTTGAATCCATCTACATTCCTAAGTATCCTTTGTGAATAATATAACATTTAAAGCATTAATACCACATAATAGATTCATCTACACATTTGAAACATTGCACATAGGAAATCATTACATTTGATTCACTAACTTTTCCTTAATCAACAATAATGAGAAACATACTATTTTAATTGAAATCTTACAAAATCATTTTCTTTTACATCAACATCATTTACATGAAGTTCATATTTTCCCGTTTCCCTTTTCCTAATTCTACCCATTCCAAATACATCATTTTGAGATACATTAATGATTATATTACATTCATCTCCTCTTCGGAGATAACAATAAATTTACATTTAATTGAATAACATGAAAGATAAGTACAAAGTCTTCTTCTTCAAAACTGAAACAAGCAAGAATCCATAAGCAATGCATCCGCAAAAGATACCTCGATAAAAATATTTACCACCCAACCATGTGGATACCAAAAGTCCCACTCCCCCATGCTAGGAGATAAACACCAAGGTCCAAAAAAGGAGTAATAACTAGGTCATACCTAGGGTTGGGGTAACCTTTCCCAAATATCAACTATAAAGAAGATCAAGTACAATCTCTTTCCCAATTGGTTCTAGGACTAGGTAGAAACTCTAAGCAACAAGCTAAGTGAGTGTCATGGCATAGCCCTCACCCTTTGGTTTGTCCTATTACTAGCAACTCTTGCCCTTGGCCCCCAAGTAGACACATGCAGAACCGAATGCCTTTCGTATAGATAAGCATCATTTGATCATACCTACACATAGGTACCTTATCCTACTCCCATCCATAGCCTTTACTAGCACTAACAGAATGTGCAAGGCATACATTAATATTTTTAGTGTTTGAACCCATTCCCATAAGTTTTAAATTAAGTTATCACATGTTAAGACAACTCTTCAGTCAATTATCTTGGTACTAGCCACTTAGGGCCCCAACCCCGCATTGAGAGCCACTCACTTAGTGTCCTTAGGTTTTCTACCCTTAATCCAAACATCATAAACACATCACACATGAATTAAAAAATATCATAAAGACATTTAAGAACTTATATTAAAGAATAGGAAAGATTAGGAATGTTTAGGAACATTTAGGAAGTCCTAGGATAGCCCTAGTCCACCGAACAACCCTAAACCCTAATCTTGATTCCCAAACACATCATGAAGATTAATTAGGCATTGAAATGAACCATACCACATGAACCTGAAGTGATTGGGGATCCAAGTGGCCATATACTACCTAAGGTCAGCCCTGAATCACCCGAGAACCCAAAAACACCAACTAGGTCAAAAACTAGGGTTTTTGGAAGAGGTGCATAGTTGCTAAGAGAAGTTACATAGTTGGTTGAAGAAGCTATGTATTTGGGGCCTCAAACTATGAAATTGGTCATGGAAACTATGCAGTTGGTCCCCAGAACTTCGCAGTTGGACAAAATCAGAGGAAACTCAAAATTACAACTTGTAGGTCCAACTTCTGGCTAAAACTGGGCAAAATGGGGACTATGGATGCATAATCTGGGCAAGACCCATTTGAGATCTCCCATTTTTCATGAAAAAATGGTGCTTAGATTCAATCTAATAGCCATCTAAACCTACTCAAGATCTAAGAACATGAAACAGGTCCCTAAGCCATAATGCATTTAGTGAAGGAAAGGAGAAATTTCCTAAAGTCTAGAAGTTCCTACGGACCCCTGAGACATATGAGAAGATGTCACAAGGATCCTAGGAAGTCTACAGACTCCTCCTAATACATAAATGAAAACAAACTAACATACACTAGATAAATCAATAGTTTTAGGAAGCTTGCATACAAATATTTCAATATCAACACAAAAATACTTAATCACACAACATAACACATAGTTCCTCTTACAAACACATGAAAAACAATCAGAGTACAAATATTATTGAAATCAAGAAAGTACACAGAAGGATCATCTCCAAGATAGATCCTACCTAGAGTGTGATTAACAATTGTATGAGAGAAGAGGATCCAATCATTCTTAGCCCACTCCAATCACTCCTTCAAACTCCTTCTGCAAGAAAACTCCAGCCTCTTCCGAGAGAAATATAACTCACTATCCTCTCAGAGAATGATAATTATCCTTCTCAAAAGACTATAGGTTTCCTAGAGGCAAAATTCTATCAAAAGAAGCCTTTCCTCAAATCCAATTTCCCCGACCAACCTCCCATCACACAAGAGATCTCTCCTATATATATATTGGAGGGATTAGTTGCACGGGAAAATCAACTGATTCAACTATCCCAACTATCTATTAGTTAATAGTTTAGGATAAATATAATTAGTATATTATAGTGAAGGCAATAATTATTCACTAACCAAGAAAATAGTATTAATTATTTATTATTAATAGTCTCTTTCACACATATAATTTTATATATAAATGTATATGTAATCATAGGCATATGTGTGCACCCATATTCTTATGTGTACATATACCATAGGTAAGACACATTATTACTAATATTAGAAATATTTATTTTATTGTGAATATTATTATTTAAACCAGACATTAAATCATATACCACAAAAATATAATCATGATATATATATGTATATGTATCTACATATCTATATATTTACTAACATAAAAAGATACCATAACACACATATTACCAATCATAACATAAATTTCCCAGCAATGTAAGCAACAAAATCCACATAATGCAACAAACATAAGTACATCAAAAACACAAAGGACTGACTCAGGAACTCCCTGCCTAAGGATCAAAAGGGTCAGAGGTAGAGTTCCTTCTCATGGAACCTTGGTGATATCTCTGTACAAAAACAATGATCAAGGATTTGAGGGATCTCTCAGACCTATGAGACCAGGTAGAGATGATACCCGGTACATGAAATCCTACATCACCGAGAAGAGATACATGTGCAAATATAGATATATATACAACTCAGATATATGAAAAATAGATGACCAGGATTGATACATCGTGTGGACCTCAACTAAGTGAGTAACTATGACTTCATCCTGAATCATGAAAACATATCAGACACACATATACATAGAATATAAAACATCATAAATAATAATGGTTAGATTCAAATCCTTGGGTTAGCTCTATAAAATATATAAAGATAGATGATTTTTCCAATTTCATAAACATATAAATGATAACCATAAATGAGCATATCTAATCATCTAATAAATATATCATCATCCACAACACATAAATTTTTATATATAGTTCTAACCATCATAATAAAAATGGCCAAATCAAAAGTCCAAGTATTACCATAGGAAAGGGTATTACATCCCCCCCTAGAGTTAGGCTTACTGCTGGAAGCCTACAAATAGATATGGATAAGCATCTCTAAGTCCAATAGCATCCTCCCAAGTGGATGAGGACTCATCATTGGGGTTCCATTGGACCCTTGCCTAATCTATGGTACGACCCCTGAGGGTCAATGTCCATTGCTACAAAATGCGTACCAACTCTAAAGCCAACTATCTATGCGCTACCTATAATGCATTCCAATCCAAAACATGAGTTACATCAGGAATATATTTTCTAAGAACTAAAACCTGAAATACATCATGAATATGAGCAAGGCTAGGTGGCAAGGCAAGTCAATAAGCTACTGGTCCTATCCTCTCTAGGACTTCAAAAGGGCAAACAAATCAAGGTGCCAACTTAGAGCCTTTTCTGTAACGGATTGGACTCTTTCATGGGAGAACCCTGAGAAAAAATCTATCACCAAGGGTGAAGTGCACATCAGTCTTGTGGGCATCTGCATATTTCTTTTGTCTATCCTGGGCTATCAAAATATGCTCTCTGATACGCTTGACCTACTACTCCATATCTTGTAACATCTCAAGGCCTAGAAGTACCCTATCCTCTAATTAGTCCCAAATCAAAGGAGTACGACATGGTCGACCATACAGAGCCTAAAAAGGAGACATACCTATGGAGCTGTGATAACCATTATTATGCACAAACTCCACCAATTATAAATACTCCTCCCATTGGGTATGTCTATCCATGACATACATCCTGAGCATATCCTCAATAACCTGGTTGACCCACATTGTCTTCGCATCTGTCTTAGGATGATACGCTGAACTGAAGTTGAGCTGAGTCCCTAAGGTGTGCTGAAGTGAAGTCCAAAGAGAAGATGTGAATACTAGATCATGGTTAGATATGATCTTTTTGTAAATTCCATGAAGTCTCATTATGTCCTTCATAAACACTATGGTTACTAAAGATTCTAAATAGGAAGATTGCATGGGAGAGAAATGGGCAACCTTGGTAAGTCTATCGAATGTTACCATGATAGGATCATGTCTTCGAGGGGTAACTAGAAGTCCCACAATAAAATCCATAGAAATAATGTCTCATTTCCATTTAGGCACAAGGTGAGGTTGCAAAAGACCTGATGGGTGTTGATACTCTACTTTAACTATCTAGCATTCCAAACATCTTACCACATAATCTTCTATATCTCTCTTCATTCCTGACCAATACTACAACTGGTGTAGGTCATCATACATCTTCTTTACCCCTGGATGTGCTGAATAGGGAGCCTTGTGGATTTTTGAAAGGATAAGAACAAAAAGATCTCCTAATATGGGCACATGAATTTTGTTCTACTATCACAATAATCCTAGGGCATCCAAAGAATATCCTTAAAAATGACCCTCCAAGGGTCTTCCCGACTCTATTTCTTCCTTAACATCCTTACACCAAGAATCAGATGTGACAGCCTCTTTGACTCGTTCCTTCAAATTTGTACTTAGAGATAGTGCTCACAAAACATGCCTGCACCTGGTCAAAGAGGTTGTCACTACATTCATCTTCCCTTGAATATACTTAACCTCAAAGTCATATTCATATAAGAATTTCATCCATCTACATTGTCTAGCATTTAGGTTAGGTTGAGAGAAGATATACTAAAGGCTTCGATGATCTATTTGGAGTTCAAATTTATGACCCAATAGAAACTTCCTCCACTTTACTAATGCATGAACTACTACTACAAGCTCCAAATCATGGGTGGGGTAGTTGAGCTCATGATCTCTAAGCTTTCTAGACTCGTAAGAAACAAATTTTCCTTCTTGGATAAGAACTGCCCCAATCCCTTCTAATGAGGCATCCGTACAAACTATGAATTTTCTTGATTGTTCGGGAACCACCAAGATTAGAGCACTGGTTAATCTTTCCTTCAAACATTGGAAAGTAGCCTCACATTTTTCTGACCATACAAACTTCTTACCTTTCCTTTTCAAGGAAGTAATGGGGTGAGCTATCCAGAAAATTGTCTATAATAGCCATCCAGTCCCATAAAGCTACAAACTTCAGGGACATTAGTTGGAGTTAGCCACTCCACTATGGCTTGAATTTTGGTGGGATCAACAGTGATGTCATTTCCTGAAATGACATGGCCAAGATACTTAACCTCTTTCTAAAAGAATTCACACTTCTCTACATTGGCCTAGAGTTGGTTTTCCCTAAGGCACAGCAATACTTGGTGAAGGTGAATCTCACGTTCTTTAGGAGTTTTAGAGAACACTAAGATATCATCCAAGAAAACTATCACAAATCTATTCAAGTAGGTTTTGAAAACCCCATTCATCAAACTCATAAATAGAGAAGGAGTGTTCGTTAACCCAAATGGTACCACAATGAACTCATAGTGACCATACTTGGTGCGGAAGGCTGTTTGATGAATATCAATTTCCCAAATTCTAAGTTGATGGTATCCTGACTTGAGATCAATATTTGAAAATATTTTTTCACCTTTCATTTGATCAAATAGATCATCAATGCGGGGTAAAGGATATCGATTCTTGATTGTGACTTTGTTGAGTTGATGATAGTCGATTCACATTCAGAGAGAGCCATCTTTCTTCTTCACAAATATTACTGGTGCACCCCATGGTGACACACTGGGTCTGAAAAACCCTTTTTTCAAAAGCCCTTCCAATTGTAGCTTAAGTTCCCCAAGCTCCTAAATGGTCATATGGTATGGAGCTTTGGAGATTGGTTATGCTCCTGGAACAAACTCAATTTGGAAGTCTATGTCCCTCTTGGGTGGCATTCCTAGAATTTCCTTGGGAAAAACATCCATGTAATCTTGTAATAGGGGATGATCTAGTGATACATCCCTACTTTCTCCTTGGTGTAAGTCCTCTACTATGACTGCAAACAATTGGCATCCTTTGCGCATGCACTACTTAAGTTGCATGATAGAAATTATGCAGAGAGAGATGGGTCATTGCACCCCAACAATCTTCTTAGGTTCTCCTAAGTTATTTGAACATTGAATGCTCTTGTTTCTACAATCTAAGATAGCTTTGTGAGTATCCAACCAATCCATACCAAAAACTACTCCATACGAGCCGAAAGGAATCACTCAAAGATCTACTAAGGTGGAAAAAGTTCCTAGCTCTAACTTGCAACTCTGGACACAAGAGTCAGAGGCTATTCTTGCCCTGGAGGCTAGCTCAACCTGCCACCTATCTTCCTACCTTACTATAGTCAACCCGCACCAATCTACTAAAGAAGGAGAAATAAAAGAATTTTTTGGTCCTGAATCAAATAGTATAGTGGTAGAGATACCCTTTACCAAACTTGGGGTTTTGATGACTGATCCCTGATGATCAGTCTGCATGTGGTCTAGAGTGGTGAATACTCAGTGAGTTCTACCTGCATCACCTATTGTGGGTTCTGAAGCGGTCTACCTATAGCTAGATGCTGGGGTAGATTTTTGAGGATAATTAACTGCAATATGACCATGTTGACCACAAGAGTAACATACAGTGTTCTTAACAAAATTCCTTCTTGCGGAAGGTGCATTGGACTATTGATAACTACCCCAACTAGAGTTATGAGGCATACTCTAAGCTGGTTGAGAGTTTTGGTATTGCTTAACACACTTCCAATTGTGAGAATTGTTAGATTGAGAACCCCCATTTTTATTACTGTTTCCATTATAATTGTTGTTGTTGTTGTGAAATTTTCTTTTCTGGTGGTTCTAACTTCCTTTAGGAGGATATTTTTTAGGTATAAGTTCTCCTTGAGATTGATTCCCTTTGAAACCTAACCCGGCCTAAAATGCATTACCTCCTTGGCCACCTATCTGACCTCCTAACCCCAAGGCTACATTTTGTTCCACAAGACGAGACTTGATGACTGCATCATTAACTATCTAAGGTTCAAACATTCATGCATTGCCAGCCAAGTGACCATTCAGGCCTCTAAGGAAGTGTTGAATCAACATGGGTTCATCATCCTTATATCCTGAGTATGGCTTGAGTTCAAAGAACTTTCACTCATAATCATCAACTGACATAGTTAACTGCCTTAAGTTGTGAAACTCTTCGGCTCTTTCCCGTCTCTAGTGGTCATAAAGAAATATGGCTTGAAAGAGTTCTAGGAATAGTTCCCATGAAAGAGTGGTAATATCTATGTGAAGTTTCTCTTTCTCTATCTGCCACCAAATGGATGCAAAGTCTCTAAGCTGAATGACTGCAAACTAGGCTTTAGTATTGTTGATGTAAGGATGCATGGAGAAAATCTTTTCTAAATATAGCAACCAAGTTTCAGTGGTAGATCCTCCTTGAGTTCCCTTAAATGGGTTAGTCTTAGTCCTAAGGAGGTCTTGCATGTGAGAATCATGCAAATCATCTTCTTCCACTACCTGATCTCTCCTCCTAGGACTCTAATGCAAAGCTGAACAACAAAAGGATTGAAGCAATGAATGATGGTTAAGAGATTGAACCCTAGGGTACCGAAATTGTGGGATGAATTATCCTACACCTATCACAAGTGTAGGAGAGGAAAAGGTTCAAGGTTATCACAACCTTATAATCACAAGAGGAACCTAATCACTAGGTCCTACCAAGTCCAAAACACCAACAACCAAGATTGGCTCCTAAGCTCTATTGGCTCAATTTAGCAATTATCCCCATGAAGTGACTATCTAGACTAGGAGTGACCCATCCACATGGACTTGGCCTATTTAGGTCCAATTTAAGTAGTTCCAATGGTTCTTTCACTTAAAAGCAACCCATACAACCTAGGTGCTTCACAAATTCAAGACTAGGCTTGTAGCCCTTCCTAGGAGAATTTTTGACCATAGATCAAAATACTTCCACACATAGCATAGATTAAGTTGGAGATTCTGATACCCTTTTAGACTTTAGGGATCTTATCCAAGCACCAAGAGTTGAAGTTAAACTGAGAATGAGAAAACACCTAATCTAGGTAGGGCTAATAGGCCTAATTAAGTCTACAATTGCACTACAAGTTATCTTTCCTCCAAAATAGTGCCCAATCCAATTATGTTATCATGTGGGGGCATACAAGAGGACTCTAAATCCATATTTTTAGGTCTTGGTGAATCCCTAACAAGGAATTATGTTGACTGTACTCAGTCGCTTGTAGGTGCACACATAGAGATGTACACCTAGGGCATCATGGAAAATTCACTTCCTTGCAAATCCCCACTTCTAACCTGCATAATATGAAATCACATGAACAAAACTTGAATTCCACCAAAGGGCATCAATTTCCCATGGTGGAATCGGTCCAAACACTCAAGCCCTATTGAAAACCCTGGTTTTGGGCCTCCAATCCAAGCAATCACACAAAAAGCTTGATAACTTCCAAACTAGGATTGATCGCAACATGAAACCAATTTCATATGAAAGTAGATTCAAGGAAAAAAATTTTGGTTTCAAAGATTCATTCCCTCCTGTCCGTACCAATCTGTACACTCCAAGTTTCCTCAGGAATTGCAGAGAAATGTTTATATTTTATTGATTCAAATTGCCAAATTACATGTCATTGCCTTCCACCCACCTAAAAGGGCTTATGAAGGCCTCCCCCATCGGTTACAACTGAATTTCAAACTATATGGCCATTGGGGATTTGGATTACAACTTTTGGCAAAATTTGTCAAAGTTGCTAAGCAACTTTAGCAACTTTGACAACCACTAGTAGAATTTGGCAAATAAATGACTAGGTGACTAAAACTTTTAGTCACATGACTAAAAATTCTAGTCATGTGACTAAAACTAATCATGTTCTACCATTTTTTTAGTCACGTGACTAAAGATTTTAGTCACGTGACTAAAACTAATAATGTTCTACAAATATAAATGACTAAATAAATGACCAATTTGGTCATCAGATAAAATCACAACTAAAATGACTAAATAATTAGTTTTTAGTGAAAGTGATTGCAAGCTTAAGTTGTATTGGGATATTGGTTTTGGAACCTCTTTTGGAAATCATTATTTTGTCCTTTTGGAAAGGCGTTTTGACTTATTAGTTGTGGGATGCTTTGCATCAATATAAATAACCTTTTTCAATTAAAATTATGGAGGTGCATATTGCAATATGCAATTACTATTTATAAATGTTTATAATGATCCTGCTTCAAATAATCAATTTATGATCTAAGGAAAAAGTTTGTTGGTGAAATGTGAACGTCTGAGTGAGTTTCTTGTCAACTATCTTCTTCAAATTCTTCATCATCCTACATCAAATATACGTATGTATAGTTAACTTCTAGCATTAATAAAATGGCGTTTGACAAAAGATTGAGGTATTTTTTTCCTTGCAATAAATACAGAATCATTTAGATATGTATATCAATTTTTGATTGGTTTTTAAATGTTGTAGTGTTTCTCACACAAGTTTTAAATGCTACACTGGTAATTATGAAAATATGAAAGGATTTTATATGAACTATTCATTTTGCACAAAATTTTAAATATTTATTTGTGTGAAAACATCGATTGTATTTTAATATATTTAAACCATTTACTTTAAATTCTTTGAAAATGATAGTTTAAGCAAGAAAACTTTCAAATATTTAATTTACACAAATTTAAATAAAAGACATTGTTTAATATTCACAAAGTGGAATGGTGTCACTACTACAAAATAAGCTTTTTAAAGACATTTTTTTGACACCAAATTCTATTACTGTCCTAATTTTATATTTTCTTTTCTTTTTTATTTATTTTATTTATTTCTAGTTTCATTAATATCATTGCAAAAGTGAAGTTGAAGTAGGAAAATAATTTCATCGAGCAGCTTGGTGGATTGAAACTGGGAATATGACCATTAGCTTTTATCTCCGCAGGGCTCTCTAACAGCTCGAAAGATGCCAATTCCTCCACTGATTTAAAAGTTTCCTTCAGCAAAATCGTGAGCGAGAGCCCATCGTGGAATCCTTTAAATCTTCTTTTCCACACCTTTCAAAACTATGGGTAATGTAAAATTTCCCAAATTTTCTCATAATTGTTGTTGTGTAAGCTTTATCTTTCAAAATATTGAACAAATTTAGGGTTTTTTTGTTTTAGTGAATTTCCTGTAAAGGTCTAAGGCATCCATCCACCTCACGGATCAGGAAGACTCATGGGTCATGTGCCCTGCCAAATCTAGGGTTGATTCTTTCTCTCTACAAGCCAGTGCTGGTGCTGCAAGGAAGTATGGTAGATTGATGGTCATTTGTGCTTATCATCAAGTATTTGCTCAAACATTGTGAACTGCATGAAACCAAATGCTAAGAGTATCATTAATGAGTTTTGAGCTTATTTGGAATTCAATTATGTGGAAACTGTTATGGACAAGGGGAGATGTGTATCAAAATGTCTATATCATTCCTATCTCAGCTCATGGAAAAAATCCTACAAGTGCTCTAATGTGTGACATGAAAATTATTGTTGTTGTTGGAATTGATGCTAAAGGAAATGTTAATATAGAGAAACTCGGGAGGGCAGCAGAGGAAAATAAGGGCAACCTTGTAGTTCTTATGGTGAGTTCTTACAATGCATTTTTTTTTATGTACTATCATGCATACACATAAAACTTGGCTTCTGTGAAGGCATAAAGTGGACTTACTAATGTGCGTAGCCCTTTTGAAAATGAATTGATATAGAAGACATAAAATGTGTGGAACTTCATTGGTTATCGATGCTAACACTTGTGCATCCTTGTAGCTAATCCATTTCATTCTCCCCACACTCAAATGTGAATAATGATGTTATGTTTGTAACTTTGTAATATGTTAGATTTGATCAATTTGGTTTACTCTCTTTAATAATTTTTATAGAACTGGTTCTAGATTTGATTTTTTATAAAATTTCATTTTCCCAAATTATTATGTGCATTTTTTGGAGCCTATCTCAATACTTCAATACTTTTGGTGATTAAATTCTTGTTTCTATTATTTACAAGTGTTTCCCATCTCCACTTTGTAAGTATTTTTAGAGAAGGAATTGGAAACTCTTCTATGTTGTGAGCATGACTTATGGGAGGTATGTATAAAGTGGCTTAATTGACGTTTCTAAGAATCTTACATTCTCTATCAATGTTTAGTCTTGATTTGTAAGATGTTTTAGCAAGATGAAATGCTAGGGATCGCATCAAATTTTATCAAATTTATACTACTTAATGCACATTGAATATGAGAATTTTGTAGAATGTCTATCAAAATTTATTTCTTTTTTTTCAAGTAAATCCGCAAGAAATTGCTAGATTCAACAAGGTTAAATGATCAAGATAGCCTTCTTAATCAATGTATTGATGGTATTATGAATTATCAAATTGTATTATAGATATCTTAGCCAGAGGATTTTAGCCAAATGTCTAGTTATTCCTTTAGTGTTAAAGTTCATTGCCTTCTTTGATTTTATTTTTGAAGAGTTTTTGGAACACATTGCTAGATTTATTACTAGTATGGAAATAATCACTAGATTTCAAAGTTACAAGACATTTCACTTCTCAACAGATCAATCCTTGAGCTATCAATCATTCATCTTTGTTGGATACTAAACTACTCTAGCATGGCATATCTTTTTGTAGGAGAAATTAAACCATTTTTTTATGATACTGCAGACACAATGGTGAGCTTAGAATTTCTCTTGCATTCTCTCAAAAAATAGAATCTTGCAAAAGGTCACTTAAAACCTAGATATACAATTTTACGTAATTGGAAAGGTTAAATGTGAGGTTGGAGTCTCCAATGTCTTTGAATATATTGAGGACTAAAGTGCATTGAATCTTCTTTCTTTTGATTTTGGTATGGAGTTCTTCCATGATCCATAATGTAAGAATGCTTGTTTTTCTCAAAAACTGCCTTTAAACCCTCATTTACAAAGGTCTATATAAGGGTTTGATAGTAACAAAAATTTTAACCAATGGAGATTTTTTATTTTTGATATTTTTAAAAGTAGGCTCATGAGGATTTCTTATGGTGAAATATTAGATTTCTATGTATTATTGAATCCCTCAAGGTTTCATATTACTTGGTGAAGGTTTGATATTGTTTTGAAGAGGCCCTAGATGGACTATGTGGTAACCTTTCATGTTTTTGACAGTTTTCTATACTAATTTTAGAAGGAGGTCCTTACAATTTTCATTTTGGAGAGCATGTTGTTGTCTGGATGAACTCCTTTGCTGATGTCCAGGACCTCAGCTCTAACTATGTCTTGCCAATGAGGATTCAGAGCTAATAACATCAGTGTCTAGGTTAAGGAAAAATTGGTTGTCTCATGCCCTACTATCAACAGAGTTTTGCATTCATCCATGACATCTTGCAGAGTTAGCCCTTTGGCATGATTGAGCTCTAGCAAGAGAAGCCCCAGTAAATCATCCTCCAATCCTTTGGAGTTTCATTCTAGGCGTGCATTGATGATTTGCAAGATTAAAAAATTGCCCTTCTTACCCAACCTCTAAACATCTTTGTTTCCACCCCAAGGTATAAACCTACCAAAAATTGCCAGGGCATGATTAAGTAGCTCAAAAAATAAAGAAATAAAATTGGCCAGGTACATGGTGTTTTAGAGTTCTACCCTTATTCACTTCACAACTTGTTATTGTGAAGCTCTAAATTTAATGGTGTTTCCAGATTTCTATTTAGAGACGATTTAAATGAGATATTTTAGGGTAGGGAATTTGTAGAGGAGGACTAAGTAGATAAACATTCAGAAGCTAAATTGTTCAAGTATAAAGCAATTGTCTTAAAAAAGGCAATATTTGGTTCTTGTTTTAAATTCCTACATGGTGTAGAATTCTTGTTGCTAAAGTGTAACCCAAATGAATAGCATTGAGATGTGTGAACAAGAAGATGAAGAAATGCAATTAATCTATGATTTTTGAAGATATGAGTAACCAAATTATTTGGTTCAACTTTCTGGTAACCCAATGATAGTACCTGCTTCCGAGGACACCTACAAATCTGGTTGCTTTGAATAAGGCATGTTGAAGAGCTTTGAGCTGATCAAGTATCTCAAAGCCTCTCCTATAACTACTACCAAATAATAATTTGGAGATTACATGGCCAGTGATCTTATTTAGTTCTCCATCAACTTCAATTTCTACACCATCTTGGCCACCCTTCATTACTCTGAATTCCCAGTCATTTAAAATCGACAGAGAAACGTCCATCACTAAGACAAGCAATCCCTGAAAGGAAAATTTCACAGACAGATGATTCAAAGGTAATACCAAACAATAAGAACTCTCATTGCTCTTGCCAAAACAACTTCACATATAGTTATTAGTAACTCAAGCATATTTTAAAAAGCTTGGAATGTATTGCATCTTATGGAACTTATATTCAACATATAATGTCTAACCTTCAACTTTTTAGCTGAGAGAGCCTGACCAACAATCTGACATTGGTGAAACCAATCTTGATCTTTTGCCATGATAAGCCCATTGCCAAAAAGAGGAAATCTGTCAGTTTTCAGGAACCCTAGCCTCCCCCAATTGAAAGAGCCCAATGAAGTTATCTCTTGTATCATCTCTAGCTCTTGTACATACAACACTGCTTCAATTCTAATCCAGTACACAAAAATCTTTCCTAGACAATATAATGTTTCTGACTGGTCATATTCCAAGGACTAATAGCAAATCTTGAAATACTCAAACAAGTGATTGGAAGAGGCTATACCCAATAAAAGTCCTTACATTGAATCCAATCAATTCAATGCATATTTTTTAAGATACACTATTCCAATTAGCTTGTGCCAGCTCAAACTATTTGGCTAGAGAATCTTATTGGAGGTGTAAACTACCTAGAAATGGTGTAAGAGTCAGTATAAATGAACTCTAGTTATTTTTTCCAGCATAATAATATAAGGTTCAATGTCTTTTCAAGCTAGACTGAATGAGCTAAAGGTATCTATAACTTTGGATAATAAAAGAGGAGATTGGAGGACAAATCTGCACTGCAAAAATTGTTTGGAACTTCCCTCCAATCCAAAGTGTGTTACAAATGCCCTCTACACTTGTTTGGAACTTCCCTCCAAACATCCCTCCAATCCAAAGTGTATTATAAATGCCTTCTACACTTCATAATTATGGTTGAGTTACTATTTTCAAATCAGATTAAATAAGCTAGTTTACAGAGAGTGTACTGAAAGCTTGCCTGTATCCTGCTCAGGATTGCCTCAAGGTTTTCGAAAAAAATGGTTGGATAACCTGTTGAATATTTTTTCTAAAGAGAATATTTATGCATCAATGTTTCCAAGACATGTAGAAAGTGAATCTACACTAGTAAGAAGTGGTTCATTGGCTTTTCTCGATTGGTTGACTTGTCTCTAGCTGAGGTTGCATTTCTGAAAGAACATACATATTTTCATTACATATATGATTCTATTTAATTTATCTTCCTCAAAATTTGTCTCATTGACAATCAATGGGCATGGTATTGAAAGCCTAAATGAATTGGAGATGAACATTTGTATTGGTAAAGTAGAAAGGAAGGGATTTCAATTTTTACCAAAGTCAAACATCAATTCTTTATTTGTCCAATAACTGTAGTTAGCAAACTCACCATTTCTCTTTCTATTTAAGATTCCAATAGATCTCTTTGCTATAAATTCTTAGACATTACTACTTATGCTTGTACATAGAAGTCAAATAGAGAAAGTGACACTATTAGTAAAAGAAAAGTTGACAGTTTCCTTGAAGATGTCATTTTGGAAAGATCTTATTTAGATGTGTGGAGTGATATGCCACTCTTTTTATAAGCTTAGAATTTGATATTCCTACACTTTTCTGCAATCTACTTGGCACGGTCCCTAATGACATCTAAATTTCCATCTTAGTAGAGTATGTAGCCTACAACTCATAGTGAAAATCATCAAGCTTCCTCCTAAGTATGTCTTTAGAGGTATTATATAGCATCTTTTCCCTGATAGGGGATGCAGTAAGAGACCAAGCAATGAGGAATATCTTGTTCTTCTGGCAATTGTTGATATTTACAAAATTGTAAAAAGAGACATCATATTTGTGGTCATTTTCTAGGAGGGGTGCTATGAAATCATCATATCTTTTTGCTGCACCTCTAGTTTTGTCAATGAAGACCTATTTAGTTTTTTCATGTCTTGAAAGCAATGTATCAATGCACTTTTTTCACTTCAGATCTAAAAAACATGCTTTTGAAGTCCTCTAGCATATTCATGTTAGTAGTTGTCATTCTATAGGCCATAGCCATGACTATGCACTCCTCACAGTAGGTGTGAATTTTCACTTTCTCTATAATGTTTATGACTTATGAAGTGAATTTCAACCAACTATACAAAATAGAAGTTGATATCCAGAATTTTAAATTTAAATTACTAGTACAGACTCATAGTCTTGCATATATGGGGAGTCATCCTCATGAAAATTTTGTATAGTTGTGGTACTTGGTAAATAACATTCATTCCTTCGCATTTTCTTCATCTTCTACTTCATTCACATTGATTGTGAAATTTTACTCTTGATCGAACCCAAGGTATGAATTGCACATGAAATATAGTGTATATGTCACATGAAATCCAGGGACTTCAAACTATTCAGATACCGAAATAAAATTCTCCTAGGGAAATGTGGATACCTTCAATCATAGTTCAAAAGCATGAAAATTTAAACTTATAATTACTATTCTGTTCATTTCATGTGGACCTAAGGTGTTATAAGGCTTGAAGCGTAAAACTTATAATTGTTGTTCTATTCATTTCATGTGGAGCTATAGTGTTCATTTCTCTATTAAATGCTTGAAGATTGTACTCATTTCACTTTGACCTTCAATAGTTGTTCCTTTTGTTTACCATGATCATGGGTCTACACAATTGTTGTGAGAAAATCATCATTAAAAGGGATGAGCTTGGCCATTCCATCAGTGTTCAATTTAAATTCAAAAAGAGTAGAGGAATTATGTCCTTAAGGAGAAAACATAGATGGGTTGATTGGTGAGAAGGGGGGAATGCAAAGAACTCTGGAGAGAAAAACCCAAAATGGGCATCCAATATAGCAATTTTACTTCACTTCATAGGTCCCTAATGACAGAATTTTGTTCATTAATGGAAGTGATATTTCAAGTTATGGTTTTGTGTGGCCAAAGTACCTTCTGCCAATGAATTCAACTCTTCTTTTTGGGCTCACAATCATAGTAGATAGTTATAACAATACATGGCACATCATGATGAATGTAGCCTATTTTGAAACATCAAGTTAAATCAGAAGAATTAGACTACCATTCTTGAGTTTGGATATCAATTGGCTACATTTTGGGACATGAATTTGAACCTTTTTTGTCTATTATATGTCATATTGTACATTTTTATACTTTATTATTAATCTATGGGGTTTACCTCTTTGCCTAAAAAAAACACTCTTGCATATGTTATGTAGGTATAAAACAAATGCTTTTCTGCATGCAGTTGTATGATATGTCATTTCCCCTCTTGTGGAATGAAAGAAGATAACTAAGAAAAGCACTAAAATCAATCACTAACTAATATAATTATATAAATCTATAGTTGATTACCAGAAATCTAAAAAAGGTTATATCTATGTGTAGAATCCTTCATTGCAACCATTTTCATTTTGCAAATACACATTTTTCCATTTCAGAACTGTGAAAGAGAGGCAGCTGGATAGTGGGATGCAGTCACAAAAGATTCAAAAAAGAAACAGAGTATTCTGAGGTTGTCTTGGGCACTTGTACATTCACGGCAAGCTGTAGCTGTACAATGAGAAATAAAAATGCTGGAAGGTAAAATGCAACTGTGAATTTACTTTTCTTTTTCGTTGTTAAAAAATGTATATATTACATGGCCACATCTTAAGAATCTACATAAATAACCACAAGTATAGATACCAGAGGTCTCATTATACACAAGAAAAGCTACCTGATTCCTACGTCAGTAAAAAAAATAAAATTATTTTACTTGTTTCTATAAGACCTAAAGTTTCATGCTGATGATTCCTCCAGTTGCTTAGTCTAAGTTCCTCGAAAATGAGAAGACTTTGTAGGAAAAAATATCAAGAAGACCTACCAAAGTAGTAAACTACCACTTCAATCTTCTCATAGTAAATAAAATGTACATCTAGAAATATTAGGGTTTTAGATCTATTAGATTCTTGAGCTTGACACATGACCTTTGCATCCTGTTAAACAAAAATATGTGTATATAGTAATAAACTAATAATAGTTCAAAACAAATACTTACCAACATCAAAATTAATCTTGAAACTTGTTTTTTAAGATGAACTGATCTCCTTTGTGCAAGCTATATTCATCCCTTCAGCACTTTGAGATCATTTCCCTTAAAAAAAAACTAGTTATCTTTCAAAATGCAAAAATGGCATAACATGAATGAGTTTGTGTGAAATATGGATGTGTTGCCAAACAACAAACATAAGAAGCATTTTAGGATTTTGTTAATTTTTTAATGTTTAGAAAAATCTTTTTAAATTCATTTTTTGGCATTCTTTTTTGCCTGTGCAAATAGTCAAGAGTGTTTGGGAGTACCTAGGAGTGAACAGGGAGCATTCCAGCTGCCCTAGGTCCCTATGGGTACTCAGGGTGATAGGGACACTCATTGTCTGCTCCCGTCACTACTCTAGAGCTCAACCTGATTGGGTATGGGACTGTGACCTTTAAGGGGAGAACTCGGTAACTTCGGTTTATTAATAAATTTATTTTTTTATTAAAAATAAAATTTAAAAACTCTAACCTTAAAAAAACAAGTCTGAAGATACAAATTGAATATGAAACAATGATAATTAAATATAATCAAAATGATGTCTGATTTATTTACTTTTTTTATTTTAAAAAGAAGAGGTCTGACTGACTGTTGGTGACATTTAGATGTGTAGATGTCTTTGAGATGGTTGAGAGACATGGTTTCTTCCTTGGCCTTCAATAGATAAATGGGGACATCCAAAAGCTTGGGCACATCCCAATGTTTTTAGAAGTTGGACAGATGGCAAGGGGAATTTTGCCCCTCTTCTTTAAAAATTGCTTGGTTTTAAAATTATACATTACCCTCAAAAAGTTTCCTGGCTTCCATGAAGAGCAAGTTGTGTGATATAATTATCATTAAATTCTCCATTTTTCATAGGTGTGGTTAAAAAAATTAGATTTATTTCTTGTATGTAAATGGTTATACTAAATTTGAATTTTTTTAATAAGAATATCTCATAGATTGAGACTAATGTTCATTTCAAATAACCGTATAGTTTTTGATTTTTTTTTGGACAAAAGGCCCCATGAGGATATATTAGACTTTTCCTTATTGGTAGGAAGAGTGAGCTTTGGGATGAGATTGCAGAGACCTTACAGAAGGGGCAATTTTTCAGAGATGCACAGCAATGTAGAGATAAGTGGGAGAAGCTCATGGCCAATTATAAGAATGTTAGAGATGGCCTCCAAGGCAGGGAAGATAACCCTTACTATGATGATCTTTATCCCCTACTCTCTGAAAAATTGATGCCGAAGGAGTAAGATGGGGATAGCAAGGATTTGATGTCACAAAAGCAGTTTAATTTGTAGGGAGCAGGTCAATGTTGGGATTCGGAATGAAGAAACTGAAGGGAAGTTGCCAATGTTTAATGATAGGTTGGATGATGAGGAGGATGAAGCACAGGAGATGACTTGCTCATGAAAAAGGAAGCGGTATGCCAGATATGTTTCTGGGGCTGATGTTGGTGTGGTGAAGGCCTTGCTGGAGAATCTATTTTCTCAATAGCAGATCTTCTAGAGTCAATTGAGAGGAGTGAGCAAGCTAGAGAGCAGGTAAGGTAGGAGAGGGAGGAGAAGTGGAGAGTAGATGAGAGGGAACATCGAAACATTTTGGATAATGCAATTATTGTTCTAATTCAAAAGGTGCTTGATGATAGAGGATTGCCTTTGTCATCATCTTCCAGTTGTGGCATTCCTGCAGTCCTAGAGAGACATTGTGATGAAGGGTGCTCCCCTTAATACCACAAACACATAACAGAAATAGAGAAACAACAACAATAATATGCAAGAACAGAAAATTGGCTTCTTATTATCTCCACAAATGTGGAATTACAAACTTTCAGAATTACAATATGCAAAGCCACATGGGCATTCCCTTACAATATTTTGTAGGACAAAGCCTCGAATCAATACCTAGATCTACTACCCAGAACTACCCTAGACAATACTACGGGCCTTCTTTATATAGGCAATTTCCACCGCCCGAGAAGGTTCTAGAAATTAAGCCCTTAGGGCCGACCAAACTTAGAATTATTTTATTTTACAATTTATTACATCAAAGTCAGCTCAAAATGAGTTTTGAAACCCAAACAGAAATTTTGAAGAAAAATTATTTTCTGCCATTTCAGGTGACCTAACTTCCGAAGACCATAAGTCATCACCCATTGACCCGATTGGCTATTACAACCCCATTTTGGAAATGCCACGAAGCACTCTACAGGCTTGATTGGCACATAGTGCTTGTCACCCAAATTTTCAACCTCATCCGGGGCCTCTAAAGCCTTCAAAACTAAGTTCGAAGTTTCTATACCCTGCTGCCAATACCGAAAATCTTCAATATCTTCAAAACTACAACTGATCTAGCCATGAAACTTTGTTGGCAGGCTGATATGACTAAGATGAACCTCCATATGTAAAATTAGACATTCTGAGATCGTAAGACCAACTTACTAAAAATAGCAAGTTTCCATAAATAGCAACTCTGCACAAGATAGCCTTTATTGAATACAAAAATAGAAATATTTTTGGGTGATGCAAGATTTCTCTTACACCCAGGATACTCCCGCATCAGACACTCGGGGTAATTTGAGAGGGAAATCATGACTTAGGTGTGTAGAGGAAAATCAAGACGGTTAACCTCCTCCTTTGTTAGCCATGATGAATCTTCAACAGGTCATCCTTTCCATTTGACCAAATACTCTTCATATGTCATCTTCCTTGTGCTTCTGCCAACACGACTGTCCAGTATCTTACATGGCCCAAACTTCTTCATTTTCAACTTGTTATATGTACTAACCAAAAATCGCTCCTTCTGCAAATGAACCATGACTTCATCTCCAACCTAAAATTCCTTATGCCTCCTTTTCTCATCTGCCTTAGCCTTATACTGTGCATTCATCTTGGTAATATGCTTCCTCACCTCCTCATGGATGTTCTTCAAGTGTTCTGCAAAATCCTCAGCTTCGGCACTACTTATTTCTCCTTTATCTATCTTTCTCAATTCAGATGCATTTCTTGGACTACTTCCATATACAATCTGGAATGGTGATTTACCAGTGCTCCTATTGACAGAATTATTGTATGCAAATTCTGCCTATGGTAAAATCAAATCCCATCCTGTTGGCTTATCTCCAACCAAACATCTAAGTAGATTTCCCAAACTTCTATTCACCACCTCTGTCTGTCCATCAGTCTGTGGATTATGTGATGAACTGAACTTCAAATCTATCTTCAACTTCTTCCATAATGTACGCCAGAAATATCCAACAAACTTAATGTCTCTATCTGAAACTATGGTCTTTGGCAAACCATGTAGTCTCACCACTTCTCTAAAAAACAATTCTGCTACATGAACAACATCATTAGTCTTCTTGCAGGGAATGAAATGTGCCATCTTCGAAAATCTATCAACTACTACAAAAATTGAATCATGTCCCCACTGTGTCCTTGGTAAACCAAGAATAAAGTCCATACTAATATCCTCCCAAGGCTTCTCTGGTATAGGTAACGGCTGATACAACCCTGTATTCTGCTTCACTCCTTTCGCCATTTGACATACTCTGCAACTCTATACAAACTTCTTCACATCTTGCTACAATTATGGCCAATAATAATTCTCACCAACCAAAGCAAGGGTTTTATCACGACCAAAATGTCTAGCCAATCCTCCACTATGCTTCTCTTTGATGAGATTCTCCCTCATAGAACTTCTTGGAATGCACAACTGACTCCCTCTCAATAGCATATCATCCTGGATGATGAAATCCAGCCATTTCATCCTATCTAGAGTAACAGGCTCTTTACAAGCTTTCCAAGCTCCACCAAAATCAGGATCCTCTGGATACAAATTCTTGAGTTCCTTGAACCCAACCACTTCAATCTGCATCTCTGTCAACAATAGTTGCCTTCTGCTAAGAGCATCCACAACCCTATTAGACTTTCCACTCTTATGTTTCAAAACAAATGTATAACTCTGCAAAAACTCAACCCATTTCAAATGCCTCTAATTCAACTTTCCTTGACTATTCAAATATTGCAAAGCTTGATGATCAGTATACAAAACAAACTCCTTAGGAAGTAGATAATGTCTCCACTTTTTTAATGCCTGAACTATAGCATAAAATTCCTGATCATAAACAAAATACTTCCTCTTGGCATCATTTAACTTCTCACTGAAATACGCAACAGGTTTACCTTCTTGGCTCATAACAGCTCCTATTGCAGTACCACTAGCATCACAATCTATTTGAAACACCTTATTAAAATCTGGAAGTGCTAAAATAGGTTGTTCTGTAACTTTTTGTTTCAACAATTGAAAACTCTTTTCTGCCCCATTAGTCCACTTAAACTCTTTCCTATCCCCTCTCATTGTCTCAGTCAAGGGACCACAAATATTGCTAAAATTTTTGATAAACTTTCTATAAAAACTAGCTAGACCATGAAAAGATCTTACCTCAGTAGCACTCCTTGGAGTAGACCATTCAAGGATAGCCTGTACCTTCTCAAGGTCCATTTTTAGACCTTCTGTTGAAACTACAAATCCCAAATACACTAACTCTTTCTTCACAAAACTGCACTTCTTCAAATTAATCAACAATTTCTCATCTCTCAACTTCTCAAACACCATACGAATATGCATCATATGTTCCTCCAATGTCTTGCTAAAAATCAAAATATCATCTAGGTAAACAATGACAAACTTACCCAAAAATTCTTTCAAAACCTCGTTCATGAGCCGCATGAAAGTGCTCGGTGCATTGGTTAGCCCAAAAGGCATGACTAACCACTCATATAGTCCTTCCTTTATCTTGAAGGCAGTCTTCCATTCATCTCCTTCTCTGATCCAAATCTAGTGATATCCACTCTTCAGATCTATCTATGAGAAATACACAGCTCCACTCAAACAGTCCATAATATCATCCATTCGTGGCAATGGAAACCTATACTTGATTGTGATCTTATTTATTGCTCTGAAATCTGTACACATCCTCCACTCTCCATTCTTCTTTGGTGCTAATACCACTAGTACAACATAGAGACTCAGACTCTCTCGAATCAACCCCTTTTGCAATAACTCATATACTTGTCTGTTCAACTCTTCACTTTCTACTGGTGTCATTCTGTGTGCTACCTTGTTTGGCAAACTGGCTCCTAGAATCAAATCCATCTGATGACTGATCTTCCTTACTGATGGTAATCCATCAGGTACATTATCAGATACAATATCCTGAAACTCATTCAACAAATCTTCAACCTCTATAGGTACATCCTCTACTTCTTCTTTACCAACTTTTGGAATTAAAGCAAAACACACATGCTCATGCCTCATACCATCTAGGAATTTTATTCCATCGACAAATGTTATTCTTGCATTACCACATACCTTTTCTTCGGTCTCCTTCAATGGCTTTAGCTTATGTCGCACTCCATCCTTTGTTAAGGAATAGGTATTCGTACGACCATCGTGTACATCACATCTGTCAAACTGCCACAGTCTACCCAACAACATATGGCATGCATCCATAGAGATGATATCACACAGTACCTCATCTTGGTACCCACCGATCTTGAACTTTACCAGGCACTGTTCACTGACCATGACCTTGTGGTCATCCTGCACCCAGGCAATCCGATATGGATGTGGGTGTTTCTATCTCTTGAGCTTCAACTTTGTCACCATCTCTTCTGACACCAAATTGTCAGTGCTTCCACTATCGATAATTGCATCATAGCATTTACCCTCACACTTGCATCTAGTGCGAAACAGGCTCCTCCTTTGTTTAGGTTCATTCTCACAACTCAGCAAGACTCTTCTATTAATTAGCGTTTCTCCTCTTTCAACATTTTTAGAATTTGATGATCTAGCATCTTCATCTACATGTGCAACTCTGGCCTGGCCTTCATTTCTCTTGTCTGTTCTACCTTGGTGCTAAGGACATACAAATGCCCTATGACCTTCTTCTCCACAGTGAAAACATGTTCCACGAAAGCCTCCTCTTCCAGATCCTTGTCCTCTTCCTCTTCCTCTCTGATCTCTATTACTCTGATCCTCGAAACAATTGGAATTATTTCCTCTCTGATTCTGACTGCTACTGGCCTCATCCTTCTTTTTGGGATCTTCATTTGGGCCACCATATGACCATCCACCAGATCTTCCACCATGACCTCTTCCATTTTGTCTACTCTCAAACTTCTTATTTAGCTTTTCCTCTACTTTTAGGGCAAAATGGTATGCCTCTTCAATACTGTTCATTCGAACCAGATTCAACTCCTCCTAAATGCTTGGCCTTAACCCATTAAGGTATCGGGCAACTTTCTCCTTATCAGCTTCTGCATGGCTTGTTCTGATGAGGAGTCGATAGAACTCCTCTGTATACTCCTGAACAGATCTTCCTGCTTGCTTCAAACTTTTCATTTTCTTTAGTAGGTCAAGCTCATAATCAACAGGAATGAACTATCGCTTCAATTTATCCACCATCTGATCCCATCTTGTGATTTTATCTTTCCCTCTTCTATTTCGCTCCAATTGAATTTCTTGCTGCCAAATCTTCGCATGACCTCTCAATCTAGCCTTCGCAAATTTGACCCTATTAGGATCCTCAACATCTTCATACTCAAAATATTCCTCACATTCATTGATCCAGTCGATCAATTCCTCTAGGTTAAGATTTCTAGAAAATATAGGAACCTCAATCTTAGGTCTTTTCCCAATCTTGGAAATCGCCCAAAAAAGTCTTTCTTCCTCCTGGTTCACAATTTCAGCTTCTCCTTCTTGATATTCTTCTTTGGCTTCATCCTTGCTTTCATCTCTAACATTAAGATTCATTCTTTTGTGAATCTCTTCTTGCAATGCTCGCACTTGTCTTTGTAGCTCTCTAACCTCAAGTGTCACAGCACTAACTCTTCCGCCACGTTCTCTTCGTGGAGACATTTTCGCGATGTGCGCTGAAACCCTAACCATGGTCCTAGTGCAAACTGCCTCACAGTCGGTGATCTGTTTACACACTCAAGAACTCCTGCTTTGATACCACTTGATGAAGGGTGCTTCCCTTAATACCACAAACACATAACAGAAATAGAGAAACAACAACAATAATATGCAAGAACGGAAAATTGGCTTCTTATTATCTCCACAAATGTGGAATTACAAACTTTCAAAATTACAATATGCAAATCCACATGGGCATTCCCTTACAATATTTTGTAGGACAAAGCCTCAAATCAATAGCCAAATCTACTACCCAGAACTGCCCTAGACAATACTACGGGCCTTCTTTATATAGGCAATTTCCATCGCCCGAGAAGGTTCTAGAAATTTAGCCCTTAGGGCCGACCAAACTTAGAATTATTTTATTTTACAATTTATTACATCAAAGTCAGCTCAAAATGAGTTTTGAAACCCAATCAAAAATTTTGAAGAAAAATTATTTTCTGCCTTTTCAGGTGACCCAACTTCTGAAGACCATAAGTCATCGCCCGTTGACCCGATTGGCTATTATAACCCCATTTTGGAAATGTCACGAAGTGCTCTACAGGCTTAACCAATGTAAAGCACTTGTCACCCAAATTTTCAACCTCATTCGGGGCCTCTAAAGCCTTCAAAACTGAGTTCGAAGTTTTTATACCTTGCTGCCAATACCGAAAATCTTCAATATCTTCAAAACTACACCTGATCTAGCCATGAAACTTTGCTGGCAGGCTGATATGACTGAGATGAACCTCCATACGTAAAATCAGACATTCTGAGATCGTAAGACCAACTTACTAAAAATAGCAAATTTCCATAAATAGCAACTCTGCACAAGATAGCCCTTATTGAATACAAAAACAGAAATATTTTTGGGTGATACAAGATTTCTCTTACACCCAGGATGCTCCTGCATCACATTGCCAAGGCCCAAAAAACATTCCAAGAATTGGAAAAGGGGAGAGGTGTTGCACCTAATTAAATTGAGAGGGGAAATGGAGAGCAGGTTTGCTATTTCTATGAAAATTGAAATGCTTTGGGAAGATTTGGTTGAGGCACTTGATTCACAAGGAATAAAGCGTGATGGAAAACAATGCAGGAAGAAATGGGATAAATTAATGGCTTCCTACAAGGATGTCATTGATGGGAAAAAGGAGGAAGGAGATCTTCCTTATTTTTTTGAGTTGAGAAGTATTGTTGGAGGTAAGGTAGATGATGGTACAAAATTTGATGAATTTAAAGACAAAGTGGACTACATTCATATCATTCCTGAAGTAGCCTCTGAAAGGTCAAGAATTTATGGTTAATATTTATCTCAGCTGGTCATTGAGTTAGGTGTTCAGATTCCAATTTTTAGAACTAACGGCTGCTAGAGAATTTTTGGACTTGTAAAGAAAGGATATGCTTGATGTACCCCCCTTGTACATTTTTGTAGCATTGATGCCTACTATTATGATAGTAGGACTTTTGCATAGAGTTATGAGAGCTTTCACATGTGCATCAATCTGTACATGATTTCAAACTTTAAAATTAATTTTTAATTCCACACAAAAGCAATAGATTCAATGTGTTTGACAAGCACTTAGTTTTACCTCCCTAGGATGCATATTGAATGCCTCCACACATATGATCAAGTCATGAGAAATTTTTGTAGTTGCATCTAGGATAAGGACCAAAACTACATTTGATATTTTTTGAGGTAAAAAAACTTGATCTGTAGCCCAACCAATAAACACAGCTTTAGTTTCTTCAAAATTATTTTCAGTTCCTTGCTTCATAGGAGTGTAATATGGTGTTCCCTGTGACATATAATGATTACAAAGAAAACTCCAACTTAATGCCTTCATACCAAATAGTGAAACTTTAGAAAGCAACAACCATGTTCCAAGGTGAGAAATCTACTTATCTATAGGTATTGAGCACTTCTATGACAGGGATTCTATTGTGGTGATAATTTTGAAGTGCAAAGGATATTCCAATTTTCAATTAGCCTTTCTTACCCAAAAGTATGCATATTTAGTTCACACAAGATGCTATAATTTTATCAGTTAGTCCTTTTAATAAGGGTAAAACACCTTGTGCAAATAACACCTCCATCTCTTGATTTTGACCTTGCACTAAACACACATTAGAGAAATTTGATCTCTTGTTGGATGCCTTCTTAGCTGCAATAGAATAAATCTGTTCCATAACAAGCTCTTGAAATAGATTCAAGCATTCCTCCTGAATACTTGATTCATTATATGTTACTAATGGTAACATAGATTTCAACCATTCTGAAATGACTCTATCAATTATAAATTTTTTGAATAGATGAATTATTTTTTGAAAAAAATAATAACTTTTTTATCACCAAACCTCTACAACAAATGTATATCTAGTAAACATAAATGTCACAAATCCAAATAAGAAAGATCGCTTGAATTTTTAGTTATGTATTCTTTTTTCCTAGTCTTATAGATCTTGTATCTAACATGCTTTAACATTTGTAGTTTTTGTTGCTTCCCAATTTAGCTCCATATTGACTCCCAAGGAAGAGATAAGAGAAACCAAAGACATTGAAAAAAATTGCAGAAGATGACATAAGGGAGGGAGACATATTATCTTCTAAATTTTAGGTATGTTTTTAAAACTTGCATGACATCTTTTTTTTAAAAGCAAAGAAGGAAAAGTGGGATTGAAAGGAGCAGTATTAGCATGAAAGATTCAACAATCTTAGCTATTAACTGCAGTTTCCATTTTTTTTGTCACTTGTTCAGCTAGGGATTGTTATGGAAATTGTTCTGCTACAGAATTGACCCTCTTTTCTATATTTTAGGGCAGATATTGTTGTAGATGATCGGTTGTTAGTTATTGGTGGTCAAGAAGGAGATTTCATGGCCAAAGTTGGCTCACCTATTTTTAAATGCACTAGGAGACCTGAGGTATGGCTATTATTTATATTGATTAGTTCTTATAAATCTTGTTGCAAAAGACAAGCATCACCTAGGGTTTTGTTAGGATAACTAGTACATTTGATAATTTTGTTAAAAAAAGCCTCGTGTGAATCAAAGTAGTTAAAGGCTAAAAAGCTTTATAAAAGTAGCTATATCATAGTTAAAGATTTTGAATCACTAAAGTGGAGAACATAGAAGAACTGCAAAGGAAGAGGCATACCAATGATTTCTGATATTGAGGTTTCCATTTATGTCATGGAGGAATCATTTGCTCTACCATTTCCCTTCCCAAATCATGGAGGTGATCATGCATTTTGAAAATAGCATGCCATTTAGTTTCATACACTCTATCAAACATAACAAGACATCTATCTTTTAAGGTTTGAAGTGCATGTTTTGCGCTCTAGCCTGAACCTTCCCATACTCTTATGGCCATTTGTTTGTCTTTTCTAATGAAGAAACAAGATATGTCCATAAATATTTGTTTCTCCTCACTATCCAATCAATTAAAGCTTATTTTGAGTGTGTGTCTGATGTCTCCTGGAAACATTTTAAGAACTTTATGCAATTGTAATTTCCAATACTACCTATCTTTACTAGCAAAAACAAGGCCTCCTAAGACTTGGAGAGACAAGGTAAGCCTCCACACACTGTTACAAAGCTTTCAACCAAATCCTCAAAATAACTCACTGGAGATGGTTGGTGGAATGCATGCCAACAGAAAAGCTTTCTGCTATGATCCCTATTCATTTCTTTCATCTTATAAAAAATGTTGATTTCAGACCTGATCAACACCTCTCATCACAGGTTGTGACAATTAGCAAACTGACAGGACTCTGCATATCCCTCACTAATAATTTTTCTAGCTGGTGCACATGATCAATGTCATCTAAGACAATAAGGAAATGCAAGCAATCACTCCTTGCCAGATGATGTTGGAGATAGCTAGATCCTTCATCTATACTCTAAAATCGATGCTTTTCATGGAACAGTTCCATTAGGAGCTTATTTTGCAAGGAAATACAATTTGTTTCTCGCACATTGAAGAGAAAACAAGATTCATTGTATTCTGATCGCTTGCAATTGAATAGTTCTTTAGCAAGAGTTGTCTTTCCAGATCTTCCCATCCCATATATGCCAATGATGTTGCCTTTGTCCACTCTTTTCTTGCAACAGGGCCTTTCAAAACCTTCCACAATTTCATCAAGTCACACTTGACTTTTTGCCACGGGTAATGGTTTTCTCTTTTCTACCTCTTTATGAACAACATACACTATCTCTTTACAAAGCTTCTTACAATTGCTGGAAATTTAACAAAAAAACATGCCTTTGATCAGAAATAGTTTGTGATCGATAAATAAATAAAAAATCCTCTTCATAGCTTTTTCTTAATACTGGAAATTTTCAATGAAAAAGCAAGCCTTTTATTAGAAAAAAGGTAAACCTTATGAGGGAAAAAAATATTATGAATTTTTTAACAAAATAGTCACTGATGTTGAAAGAATAAAAAGAAACAGGGGAAAAGTCTCACCTATTAAATTTGGTGAGACGTAGCCAGAGATGGATGACACAAAGCATGTTCTCTTTATGCACAACACGTCCCATCCTTGCACAACCTCATTGGGTCACACCTACTAGCATTTTCACTAGGATGCACAAAAGGACATTCAGTCTAGTTGTGGGAATGAGCTTGTGAACAGGGTCGTACTTTGAAGGAAAACATATGGAACTCATCTGAAGCAAGATACTGTACTTGATGTCTAGCAGTGATGGATCCACTGGGAATTCCTTTTATCTCATTACCATCAACAAACATCTTTGATGCCTCTAATTCATTATTGGATCTGGGTTTTAGGATGTCATTTGGTCTTTAGTAAAGGATTTAGGTTTGAAGAAATGAAACTGGTGTGCATAAGCTATTTTTTATCTTTGTTTTATAAATGTTGTATTGCTATTTAATTTCCTATTTGTTTGTTGTGTCAGCATTGTGTTTATGCATCTTAATTTTAAAAATCAATTTAGCTTTGGCATTTCTATAACTTCCATCTATTTTTCAATTTCTTTTCTTTTACTTGATAGCATTTCCTACCATTCACAGTTGAATATAATGGAGGAGTAAATGATGAAAACTCAAACATGGAGCAAGTTGATCCAGATATGGCATCTAAAGTTGTTGTGGAGCTTCAAAATCTAAGAAAAGTGTACACAACTAGGAAATGGTGGGAATTGTGATCATTTGACAATATGATAGGTTATCAAACTAAGAGAGTCCAAAAGGAAGTTGAAGTTGTAAAAGGTGTTAGCTTGAAATTCTACGAGGGTGAATGTTTTGCCATTGCAATAAGTGCTTTTTGGTTTACTTGGATTTTTTATTATTTTTACTTTTCAAACGCCTACAACAATCTTGGTTTTGAGGGAAAATTGATAGAAAATATGTAGAAAATTGGCATGTTTGAATTTCTCTTTGTAGGTAGGGGTAATATAGGTTTATTTTTTTCTGAACCTACAAAAGCTAATAGTCTTTTGGTTTGTTTCTTATCAAGGAGACACTAGGCATGGTAGATATTTTTTATAAATTTGTTTGATTTTCAAAGAAACCAATTAACATTGTATTTTAAAAAAGTAACGTTGAACTAGACGATTTAGTTACTTTTATTATTTTTTTGTGACCTAGGTATTTGGTCATAATTGGTAAAGTGTTCAAACAATGATTAGTGATTCCAATGCATTACTAACTTGTGGCATCCTTAAGTAGTTTTAAGGTCAATGTTTAATATTTTGTGTTTTCCATCTATGATAAGAAAGATGCTATGTTATTAGTTATTAGTGTAGCTTAAGGATTAGTATATACCACAAATAGGAGATCTTGGAAAATGGCTATCGATTTTTATAAGTTGAATTTAGTGTGTATCAAATTTCCTTAATAATACTAATTTTATGATTGATGTATTGGATAGAAGTGCAATAGATTGGTAGGTTATCAAGAGTGTGGACTTCTAAAGCAATAAATCTTTTGATGGGTTAATTATGAGTTAAAATGTAGAAGTTATGATCATTGGTACATACTTTATCTCTATTTAATGTGGTTGGTTTCCCCTAAAGATATATGTTTGTCATTATAATAAGGGGAACAAGCCACATGTAATGTATTTTCCAATGACATCATTCACTTCATTCTTATATTGCACATTGAATAACTTCACCATTGAGTTTAAAGTATCACTAGTCATCCTCCCCTTAAGCTTTGCTACCCTTGAACTATAGATGGAAAAACTTGAAATCATGTTTAGTGGAAAGCACTAGCATACATGGTATGATTATTATTTAAAGGGTACTAGCTCAATGGAAGAGCACCTACTTTACAAGTAGGAGGATGATGGTTTGATTCCATAGTGCCCTAATATGAAATATATGACTAAATTAATGACTAAATATATGACTAAATTAATGACTAAATATATGACCAAATAAACAACCAAATAAAAAACCAAATAAATGACCAAATAAACCAACAATTAAATGACTAAATAAATGACCAAATAAATGACCAAATAAATGACCAAATAAACGACCAAATAAATGACCAAATAAATGACCAAATAAACTACCAAATGACCAAATAAACTACCAAATGACCAAATAAAGGACCAAACGACCAAATAAATGACCAAATAAACTACTAAATGACCAAATAAATGACTGAAATAGTTTAGTCATAAATTTGGTCGCGAGATAAATGACCAGCAATAAACTACCACTGGTCACGTGACCAAATTTGGTCATTTATCTACAATTTTTGGTAGTTTATTTGGTCATATATTGTTGTTTTTGTACTAGTGAACTTTTTAGCATTTTTTTGCATTCTAGGTGACCAAAATTGGTCTATGCCTAAATCTAATGATCCAACATGGATCTTAATTATTAAAGCATGAAATTAGCCAAAATCCTAAGATTCTAGGCCCTTTGACCATCTTTGACCATAGTTGACCAAGGGCTTATACTTGTGCCAATCTTGGAACTAGGCCTTACAATTTGGTCTAGATGCCTAGGTGAGAGATCTAACCTAATCTAGATGTTGTTAGGAGTTGGATGAGTCATTATCTATGGTGGGTGCTCCTCCACTAGACTCCTTTCCCTTTCCTCATGGTTAGTGTTAGTCTCCCCATGGTGGCCTCTATCATGTCCTGCATCTAACCTCTGAAGTATCTGTTGTAGGAGTTCCTATACTTGAGCCCCCTGAAAACCTCCTAATTGATTATTAGATTGATCCCCTCTTCCCTCATATTGTTCTTCTTCTTGAGAACCTTCCTCTTGAGATCTAGGAGGGGTGTTTTGGGCATCTCCCTTTCTACCACGGGTTATAGGAGTCATCCTGTCATAAGTAATAAGAAGGATAAGTTTAAGGGTCCTAGTTTGGTTCTAGTTTTAAGTTTTCCTTAGATGAATAATAATTTTAAGAAGCATGGGCCAAATTTTAAGGGCCCCAATGTACCAACTTAGCATTCTGATACCAAAGATGTCATGCCTCGCAAGGGAACTAGGGAAGAGAACAAAGATTCTCTTTAGAAAAGAAAACACAAGTAATGATTTATGATAAATTTTGAATTTTTAAAATAATTACATGAACAAAAATTAAACTTAGTTTAACTTAGATTCATCCCAAGGTTCCCTACTATTTTATAAATAATTCATTTAAGTCCATTAAGTGTACTAACCACATGATTTACTTCTTAAAGAAAAACTACATCATCTCATTTGAAGATTCTTTATAAGGAAATACAAAGTGCTTATCATTTCAATTTGACATTTGAATCCATCTACATTCCTAAGTATCCTTTATGAGTAATGTAACATTTAAAGCATTAATACCACATAATAGATTCATCTACACATTTGAAACATTACACATAGGAAATCATTACATTTGATTCACTAAATTTTCCTTAATCAACAATAATGAGAAACATACTATTTTAATTGAAATCTTACAAAATCATTTTCTTTTACATCAACATCATTTACATAAAGTTCATATATTCTCCTTTCCCTTTTCCTAATTCTACCCATTCCAAATACATAATTTTGAGATACATTAATGATTACATTACATTCATCTCCTCTTGGGAGATAGAAATAACTTTACATTTAATTGAAAAACATGAAAGATAAGTACAAAGTCTTCTTTCTTCAAAACTAGAACAAGGAAGAATCCATAAGCACTACATCTACAAAAGATACCTCAATAAAAAATTTCACCACCCAACCACATGGATACCAAAAGGCCCACTCCCCCGTGCTAGGAGATAAACACCAAGGTCCATAAAAGGAGTAATAACTAGGGCATACCTAGGGTTGGGGTAAGCTTTTCCAAATAACAACTGTAAATAAGATCAAGTACAAACTCTTTCCCAAAAGGTTCTAGGACTAGGTAGAAATTCTAAGAAACAAGCTAAGTGAGTGTTATCGTATAGACCTCACCCCTTGGATTGTTCTGGTACTAGCCACTCTTTTCCCCAGCCCCCAAGTAGGCACATGCAAAATTGAATGCCTTTCGTACAAACAAGTGCCATTTGATCGTACCTACACATAGGTACCTTCTCCCACTCCCATCCATATCCTTTACTAGCACTAATGGCATGGGGGAGGCATACATTAATATTTTCTTTTTAGTGTTTGAACCCATTCCCATAATTTTTAAATTAAGTTATCACTTGTTAAGACAACTCTTCAGTCGATTATCCTGGTAGTAGCCACTTAGGGCCCCGACCCCACACTGAGAGCCACTCACTTAGTGTCCTTAGGTTTTCTACCCTTAAACCAAACATCATAAAAAAATCACACATGAATTAAAACATATCATAAAGACATTTAAGAACTTATATTAAAGAATAGGAAAGATTAGGAACTTCTAGGAATGTTTAGGAAGTCCTAGGATAACCCTAGTCCACCGGACAACCCTAAACCCTAATCTTGATTCCCAAACACATAATGAATATTAATTAGGCATATAAATGAACCATACCACATGCACCTAAAGAAATTAGAGATCCAAGTTTCCATATACTACCTAAGGTCAGCCCAAAATCACTCAGGAACCCAATAACACCAACTAGTTCAAAAAATATTGTAATTAAAACAAACTAACATACACTTGATAAATCAATAGTTTCAAGAAGCTTGCATACAAATATTTCAATATCAACATAAAAATACTTAATCACATAATATAACACATAGTTCCTCTTACAAACACATGGAAAAAAATCAGAGTACAAATATTATTGAAATTAAGTAAGCAAAAAAAAGGATCCTACCTAGAGTCCTATGATGAACAATTGTAGGAGAGAAGAGGATCCAAGCGTTCTCAGCCCACTCCAATCACTCCTTTAGACTCCTTCTGCAAGCAAACTCTAGCCTCTTCCAAAAGGAAGCTAACTCACTATCCTCTCAGAGAATGATAATTTTCCTTTGCAAGAGACTATAGGTTTCCTAGAAGCAAAATTCTATCAAAAGAAGCCTTTCCTCAAATCTAATTTCCCTGACCAACCTTCCCTCACATAGGAGATCTCTCCTACATATATATTGGAGGGAGTAGTTACATGGGAAAATCAACCGATATAACTATCCCAACTCTCTATTAGTTAATAGTTTAGGATAAATATAATTAGTAGATCTTTTCCTGTGAAGGGATAAATAATATTAATAATATTTTTAGATTTATGTCTCCTTAATTGAAGGAAGATAAAAGATAATTTAATTTCAAAAGAATATATTTACCTTACCTACATTATTTATTTAGATTATAATAAAGGCAATAATTATTCACTAACCAAGAAAATAGTATTAATTATTTATGATTAATAGTCTCTTTCACACATATAATTATATATATAAATGTATATGTAATCATAGGCATATGTGTGCACTCATATGCTTATGTGTACATATACCATAGGTAAGATAGATTATTACTAATATTATAAATGTTTATTTTATTGTGAATATTATTATTTAAATCAAACATTAAAGCATATACCACAAAAATATAATCATGATATATATATATATATATATATATATATATATATATATATATATATATATATATATATATATATATGTATGTATGTATGTATGTATGTATGTATGTATGTATGTATGTATGTATGTATGTATGTATGTATGTATGTATGTATGTATGTATTTACTAACATAAAAAGATACCATAACACACATATTACCAATCATAACATAAATCTCCTAGCAATGTAAGCAACAAAATCCACATAATCCAACAAATAGAGATACATCAACAACACAAAGGACTAACTCAGGAACTCCCCACCTAAGGATCAAAAGGGTCAGAGGTAGAGTTCCTTCCCATGGAACCTTGGTGATATCTCCGTAACAACAACAATGATCAAGGATTTTAGGGATCTCTCAGACCTACGAGACTAGGGGAGATGTGACCCGATACTTGCAATCCTACATCACCGAGAAGAGATACATGTGCAAATATAGATATATATACAACTTAGATATATGCAAATAGATGACCAAGATTGATACATCGTGTGGACCTCAACTAAGTGAGTAACTATGAATTCCTCCTGAGTCATGAAAACATATCAGACACACATACACACGGAATATAAAACATCATAAATAATGATGGTTAGATTCAAATCCTTGGGTTAGCTCTATACAACATATAAAGATAGATGATTTTTCCAATTTCATAAACATATAAATGATAACCATAAATGAGCATATATAATCATCTAATAAACATATCATCATCCACAAAACATAAATGTTTATATATAGTTCTAACCATCATAATAAAAATTTCCAAATCAAAAGTCCGAGTATCACCATAGGAGAGGGTATTACACACTAAGCACCATTGCATATGTTGGCGAGTGTTCTAGTGTGTCAAGAGGCAAAGTAAGCCTTTCAATGGATCCAAAAGGAGTCTACACTGAGTCTTGGGGAGGATTTAATGAATCCAAAAGGTTATCTAGATCAACCATTAGTTTCTTGAGTTGTTTGGATAATTGTGGAGAAAAAAGGTTGATTTATGACTGTGAAGGCTACAAGCCTAGAAGGGCTATTGGAGTGGATTGGTGGAAGATGAGTTGACTAGAACTCGTATATTGGTGGAACATAGTAGATGGACCATATTAAGATGTTATATGGTGTTACAATCAAGGTTGATGACGTATTTCAATTTTTGACAAGATGGAGGCTCTAGGTGCATTGAGAGGCCTATAATGGAGTTGGTGCCAAGAGAAGTTAGGATGAGAGGTTAGAGGAAGTGAAATTGTTCAAAATGTTAGATGTGTTGGTTCTCTAAATTCAAATCACTCTATTTGACCCTTGAGTTGAGACTAACTCCTTGAGTAGATTCCAAGATGCTTGTAGAATCCTCGAGTTGAGTTGAGTTCCATGAGGGGATAGTAGAGGGCTATGGATCAGATTTTCTTGGTTGAGAGAATTTGATACACATGAATACAATGTAGCACATAAATTTTGAATTCACTTAAATTATGAATTACATGTGTGAACACACGTAGCACATAAAGCATATACATAAATTTTCTTAAGTCATGAAGCATACATGTAGCACATAGATTATAAAGCATACCACACAAATTCACTTAAGTCATGCATGTAACCCATACACATGAATTTAGGTTATGAAGAATTTAATTGAATATACATGAATATACTTAAGGCATAAATCTTACACATGAGTACATACACACAAGCATATTTACATACTAACAATGAATAAATGAACACACAATTAACAAATTGGATTGAATATCAACTTTCATATATATCAAAATAAACAATAATTCTATACATATTTACATGTCAACATATCTAGATACAATGTGGCATACGCCTTCTCAAAATGTGTCATATGACATCTCAAAATAAGAAGTTTAACTACAAATGTTTCTAGGACATCCTATTCTACTAGTGGATCATCAAAATGTAGCCTCTTTGAATTACTCTTTAGCTCTGATGGATCCTGCATTCAAACACAAAAGTGAAACCCCAAGTTAGATTAAAATTTAGAATCAGAGTCAATAATAATAAATAAAATTTAAACTAAAATTTAACTCTTGTATACCTCACCTCTATGTCTCCTCCCATGGACAGGAGACCTAATATATGTCCTTGGTAGCGCAGGAACAATGCCACTAATGTCTACTCCGACTTGTATATGTTTGCAAAGATGAGATTGATCTACAAGTTATACTATTTAATGTTAAATACTTGGTAGAAAATATATATTTAAAAAATAACTAAATTAACATTAAAACTTACCTGTGTTGAACTTTCTTCAGGAAATGTTGGCTGAGTCATCAGTGATACAAACGCTTGGCATTCTACCTCCCTCATCTGACTAGGAGTGACCTACAAAAGTCAAACAAATACTTCATACAATCATAACTTAATCATATTATATATACTTGATGTCAGCAAGTTGTCTATACTAAGGTATATGACTAGATATAGTGTTGTCATTATGGCAACAAAGTCATATAGCAGTTTGGAGTCAGCACACCTGATGAGAAGATCAGGAATCAGCTAAGTGTTGAAGATTGGACAGTGTACAGAATTCCTATAGCTTAGAGAATCAACGCACGTGTGTATGGATGAATTATGGTATGCACCCTGGAAGTTAATTTTGTTAGACTATACTTATTCTTAGTCTATGAGTGCATAAGTAGATATGCAAAGATGTGAAAGTTACAGTCAATTGAAGTTGCACAGCTAGTGTGTGCTAGCAGAGAATAGAGCATGGAGCTGACAGTTAGCATTTTGTTTTACGATTGTAATGTAATATTGTAAAGGCTATGCACCCATTGTATTTAGGTTTTTGAAATTTTTATATGTATAATTGTAAGCACGCTTAAGCCAATTCATTTGGAAGCATTGTTTGTAATTAGTTATAGGGCCGACCTAATTATGTATTTTGTATGAGCGCA
Source organism: Chamaecyparis obtusa (assembly GCA_027943335.1). Classification (NCBI taxonomy): domain Eukaryota; kingdom Viridiplantae; phylum Streptophyta; class Pinopsida; order Cupressales; family Cupressaceae; genus Chamaecyparis; species Chamaecyparis obtusa. The sequence goes on from BSBK01007061.1 coordinate 716,043, forward strand.
TAAATATAAAGTGCACCCATTGTATTTGGTATGGAAGTGAATAGTGAGTTATAATAAGTAGAGTAGAAGTGTGCGAAGACACTAGAAGATGTATTAGAGCTTTGCTAGAGGTCAAAGCATCAGCGCATCAAAGGAACTGATCTGACAAGTAGTGTCATAGTGACAGTTCACCCAACAGATATAGTGTGTATCTGATATCAGAATGTTGTAGCCTTCATCATTTGAGCAGTGAGCTCTAGGACAGTGACTCCACTCCCCTAACAAGGATTATTGTAAAATAATCCTAATAGGGTCCGACCCTTAACCAGGTCTATTGTAATTAAAAGCATTGTAAAGCTACTCCTAACAGGGTAAAGGATTTTCTAACAAGGATCACAAAAAACTAGTGCAGAATATTAATGGGTATCAATTCCCACTGGGGTTTTACCTATTTGGATTTCCTCATAATCATATTGGTGTCATGTGTTGATTTCATATTTCATGTTTATGTGAATGTTTATTTCAATACTTAAGCATTTAAGTTCAGAATAAAGATTAAAAGAGAAAAGTTAAAATACAGTGAACACCGATTCACCCCCCCTCTCAATGTTCCCATTCCTAATAATTGGTATCAGATCTTTGGTCCTCAGCAAATAATTTTAACCACTTGAGGAGATCATGGACAAAGTAGAAATGAAACATTTGAAGAAAAATCTTGAAGCCACTCTTGAAGACCTAGACAATTCAAAAAGAGAAATTGAAGAACTAAAATAAAAATTCAACTATGCTCAATTAGTTATCATTTAAAACTAAGAAAGGATTTGAAAGGACACTCTAACAGTGATCTTGAAGAAAAGGTCAAAAAGTTGAGTGAAGAAAATGCATCCTTATTAAATCATCTTTAAGAATTTGATGACAAACTGATGAACAATCAAGATGTCTATAATGAACAAGTCAAGGAGAATCTTCAACTCAATGAAGAACTAAGGGAAGCTAACTTGGAATTCTTGGAGCTAAGGAATATCAAAGAAAGCTTGGAATCTAAATTAAAAAAAGAAAAGGATCATATTGACAAGCTACACACCAATGCTGATTTGGTAGAATCTCAGTTGTATGCAAGAAGAGCCAAAGGAGACACTAGTTGTATTGGATACAATGAAGCACAAAATTAGATTGACAATATGAGAGCAAGAAAGGATTCACAAAAGGACTCTATTGATACTAAAAAGACTGAAGATCAAACCAAAGATAATGGTGGACCACCTAAGAATGAGCGCAAGCAAGTAGAATGTACTTGTTTTGCTTGTAACAAGCATGGACACATTGCAAGGAATTGTACAGAGGTAAGACCTTTTAATGGGTACTATTATTCATGCAACAATTTTGGTCATAAAGCTATGAATTGCAAGACTAGTAAGAAGAACGGGATTCAGCAAGATTAGAGAAATCAGAATCAGACAAATGTAAGAAGTTCTCATAATGTTACATACCAGATATGTAACTATAATGGTCACATAGCAAAACAATTCAGAATGGTGACTCATGTCAATGCGCCAAGGAATATAAGACCTCTAGTCATTTTCACACTTGTAACAAGGCTGGACATATCTCAAGGTTCTGTAGATCAAGGATGCAAGGTCAGGGAAGCCCTAAAAAGGCCGAAGAACTAGTTTTGGATCCCGTAGGAGAAGTTAATTTTGTCAAAGCCTCAAATGATGTGAGCATGATTTGGTCAGATAAAAAGAAGGACACAACTGATGAGAATGTATTGGATGCATCCATAGTAGACGCACCCTCTACATCTAGATAAATGGCCCTCAGGGTCATAGGGGGAGCTAATTTAGCTCTAGAACCCTGCATGGCTGGTATACTCATCCTCAGAGTATGTGCCTTTGGACTTAAGCTTTTGAAGTGTATAGGAACCAGTTGGATTGGATAGGCTAAGAGCACACATGGACACCATGCTGAAACCAGATAAGACATTCATGGATGAATATGTAAAATGGAATGATCACCCTATTGTTGAGTATGCTATGGCATATGAATTCTATCAGATAGAATGGATAAAGATATTGTGAAGAAGAATTCATGATGATTTGTTTTGGATTTGTGATGTACCAATTAGAATTACCAGTGACTTGATTCATGAGATGGCAAGCCTTTCTAGGACAGGTTTCATCCTTCCTATGGGCAAGGATGTTAGGAAAATAGTTGAGCAGACTTGTAAGTCTAGGAGTGATAGGCATGGCATGAAAATAGAGCCTATTGAACAAGCATACATCAAAATGATGTCAATGATACTGGGTTACAGGTTTCATCACACCAACAAGGTGAATAGTGTGTCTGTGGGCACTATTCTAGCTATCATCAGACTTGTAAAGGAAGATGGTGAGTTCAACTTGTGTGAGATCTTGTACGCATAGTTGATTGATAACATCAAGGCTATCAAACATGACAAGACAAAGATATTTAGGTTTGGGTCCCTAATCATCTATATGTACCTTCATATAGTTGGAAAATTTTTAGATATGTATTTGGACAAGTCTATTCCAACCATCCCATAGATATCTCTCAAAGCATCCACTGAAAGCACATTAAGAGATTATGTAACATTGGTATTGAAGGCCTTTAGGGTTAAGATGCAGATGATATACAAAATTCCAGAGAACATTATGGAAAAGTATAAGGATACAATATGCTTTATGGTTGAAACTGATACAACTTGTATGGAAGTTGTTGAGCCAAGAACTAAGTGGATTCATCCACTTGGTTATGAAGTAGAGGAACAGGTCCTTGAAGCATATGCCTAGGTACCGTATGCACCCAAAAATGGTCACCTATAATTTGGGCCCCATTTATTTGATTTATCAACCCTAAATCATTTTGATCAATAATCAATATTTTTAACATTATCAATTCCTTGATCAAGTCTTAATTTCGATCATATATTGGATTTTTATCCTATGGGCTAATCATTTATCCTAAGTCTTTATTTGATTAAAAGGAATATTTCCTCCCCTTTTGATTAAATAAAAAGCCCCATTTTCTTCTAGTCCTAAGTTGCACAAATAAAACATTATTCTTATTTTACAAAAAGGAAAAAAGCACTTTTTGTCTCACATGAGGCTCAAAAGTCAACACTTCAATCTCATTGGAGGATACTTGTGCAGATGGATTGCTCCTCTTTCAACCTCCACCACCAATTAATACTTTTGCCTCTTAATCTCAATGGTCCGTTCCTTTTCATTTCTTATAAAAGGAAAGCTCTCTCCTCCATTTTCATATCATGTTTTGAATACTAATCTTATGCTGCAGGAATTCTTGGAGACTTTTGGAGCTTTTGGAAACCCTATTGTTCTTAGTCTTTCACTCTTGCATTTTAGCTTCATTTCATAGCTTAGTTTCCTTTGATGCAATAGATTAATCTCACATAGTCTAAATAGGAAGGTTGTAATCCTTTGCATTTCCTTTCAATAGCTTAATTTGTACTTTCATTTCCATAGAATAGTTTGCATTCTCATTTAGATTTGCATTGCATACTTTGATTTCATTGAAGATATTGGAACTCTTGCCCTTGTCTTCATTGTGAATCTCTCATTGTATGGTTGACTAGCAAGGTCACAAGTTTGTAGCTCTAGCTGAGAGCAAATTTATCATAGTCCCTTGCAACTCCATGCATAGAGAGCTATGAGCCGCTTTGTGAGGCCTCATTCTTGAGAAACCTTGCATATAATGGTTCATAGAAGTGCACCATTTTAGTGTGTACATTTTTGGTGCCCACCGTGGGGCCAAGTAGATAGGCTTTGCCCTTTAGTTTCTTGCATTTTCATCATTTTTCGGATTATTTTTCAGAAATTTTGCAGGTTCTGGTTCTCTATCTCAGAGTATCACGTGATACTTCTTAGGTATATCGCATGATATACCTTACTATACACGTGTGACACTTCACACCAGAGAAGAATCACATGGTAGTATTGAGGTATATCGCCTGGTGTCATGCGAAGTATCGCTCGCCTATTGTGCAGTATATCGCCCGAACTGAGGTATATCAAGTGGGTATAGAAAACTATATTGCGCGATACTAGTGAAGTTCAGGGTATATCACCTGATCTGACAGAGACCTGCAGTTTGAGCTTTATCATCCGAATCTGATCATATTTAGTTTGCTGGTTTGCTTTACTGTATTTAGATAGGTCTAACCTGCATCTTTTAGCTTAGGTAAATCAGTTTCTTGCAATCATTTGTATTTGGATTTTGGATTTTGCTAACATTGTGAGCCTAACTAGTTGTGATTGTAGGTGCCTTTTGCTTGAGAAGCTTGCCAAAAATTGCATGTCAAAGAGGGCTACTAACAGTTTTTGCAGGGCTGGCCAAAGAGCATAAAAACAAAAAAAAAAATCTTGCTTGTTTATTTGCTTTCCTTTCAAGTGTGGCATTCACTAATTGTATTAGAAATTTTTAAAACCTTGTGAAAGAGATTTTGAGGTGGTAGGAGAAGTATGCTCTTCACCTTTAGGTGAATCAGAAAATCTTGACCCATCTTAAGGTTTTGGAAGCAAGGGAGTAATTGAATCTCTTTGCTTGATGTGTTTGGGAGAGATTCTTGAGATAGGGGAGTATGCTCTTCACCCTTGTGGTGAACCAAAAACCTTGAACCTCAAGAGTTGATCTACTTTTTGTTTAGTTGTTAGAATCCTTTAGCGGGCCTGCTCTTGAGCAATCAAGAGGAACGACTCAAGTGGGGACAACCTTGTCATCATTTTCCTTGGTGGCAAGTGATTCCAACTCACTATAATCTCAAGGCTATCAAGGACACCAAAAACCTTGGTAGACATAACACTTATCTTCGTTTGATGTGAGTAGCTCATGGGATTGTGACCATGGGGAAAACATTGAACAAGAATGCTTAAGGTACTCTTGAGGCCGCGAGGTCCTAGTCCTTTATGAGGAGAAAGAGGGGTGTTGTGAATGAAAATCCTTATTAAGAACCATTAGATAGAAGCGACCTTGTTTAGCCGCTTATCTTCTTAGTGTAAGGATTGATCCAAGTGGTTTACCCAGATCACCTTAAGATACTCACCATATGTGTCCCTTTGGTTGTGTCATTTCACACTTCCACAACAAAGCCAACATCTCTTGTGGGTAACCACTTGGTGTGAGGCGAGGGGGCATCAAGTTGTGGGCTAAGTTGGTAAGTATTGAGCCTTGACTTTTTAGGATAGACTTGCTTGAATTGTCTTCGGTTGTGTGATGCCAGTATAAACGTTCTCACATACAAACGATCGATAGCGTTCATAAGGTGCTTTTTCAATTCTGATATCACAAGTGTTTGCCTTGGCAAGGTTTCTTTTGCCCTTGTTTCAAGTATTTTGAGACATGTTTGATCCCTCACTATTTGCAAACCTGCCAAAATTCTACTGATATTGTGACTGAAATCGAAAACATCAACCCTCAGACTGAAAATTTTGACCAAGCAGACCCAAAAATGCAAATTTTACATAGTTCTGGTCAAGAGTTAAGTAATTTTGCAATAGTATCGCGCCCTTTAGAGCAAAGTATCGTGCGATACTTCGTGGGTTCGAAAAGTATCACCTGCTTTGAGAAGAAATATCGCACGATAGTTCACCCTTGACGGACTATCGCTCAACCTGCCTAGAGTGTATCGCCCGACTCTTATAAGGTATATCACTTGGCATAAGGTGAAGTATCACGTGGTTATAGGTATATCACCCCAGTAGCCTGGAGTATATCACCTGGGTAATTTCTATCATGCTTGCAATTTGGTCAGTTTCAGTTGCTGTCAATCAGGTTAGGTCTTAGAGTAGGCTTCTTGCTCTGATGTTTGAGAACTGTCTTGACTCTAAATTTTTGGTTTTAGTTCTCTGGGATAGCATCATCTGATTTATGAAATCACTTTGGAATAATTGTCAAATTAGAAGGTCATTCTTGGTGCCAAGGTTCATCTCTAAGATTGTTAGCTACATTCTTGGAAAATTTTAGTGCTCTTATTGTCCAAATCGCTTTCATTTAAATCTCAATTTTATTTTTGCCTAGTCCAACCTCCTGGTTCAAAAGTGCAAGGGTAGTCACCCTTTGATTTGAAGCACCTCTTTGACAGTGTTGGTAAAGCCCCTTTTTTTTTATCTTCTCATTTCTCTTTGGACAATAGAGGACTTTGATTATCCTAGTTTGGCGCTGACACTTTGAGAGGTCACCTTATCATTGAGAGTATCTTTCTTTCATGTCAGTTATGACAAGGTACCAAGTCAATCAAGGGAAGCAACCCCCTGTTGCCTTTAGCTAGTTACCACCCGTCAAGACTCATCGACAGCATAAGGGAAAAGGACCCCTTTTTGATCAATCACCTAACAGTGAATCTGAGGTTTTTTTTAATTTGAAAGCTAATACTAGTGAAGTGAGCACCTCTTTTGTACCACTTTCATCAAGTATGGACATGAGTTACACTTTCACCCGACAACAAAGAGAAGCCATGAATCAAACTCTTGAGGATATCTTCCAATGACATAGAAGAGAGTATGGTGGTTCTTCTCATGCTAGTCCACCCGGGTCACCTCCCAACAACGCGAGGTATTTTTATGCTCACCAACGAGCTGAGAGACATCATAAGCAAGCTCACTCAGATTTAGGGTCACAACACGAGGACCAGAACAATGAATCTAGTGATCACCACATAAACGCAGCCAATGCAATAAGGCATTCGAGACCATCCTCCCCACTTAAAGACACCTCTCGATATGCAAATACAAGATTGAGAAGCATTAAGAGGGAGAAGCAAGCCTATTTAGATGAACAAGCTGCTAAAAAGGAAAAATTCAGACAACTAGAAGAAGAGGAACGTGCATTGTTGGATATAAAGAAAAGAGTCACCCAAGAAGAAGAAGATAGACTCTATGCACAACTCCAAAGATGATTCAACGGGAGGGGAACCAATAGTGGGACCAACTCACCCCCATCTACCCCTTCACCAAGTCCTAGAAGAAGATCAAGGACACCCTCATGATCCCCAAGTCCTAGAGGAAGAAGGGTTTCAGGATATGATCATCATAGGAGACGATCACCTCATAGACATTCAAAGAAACCCTCCCAATGAGCACATCATGGCTCACAACATGGAGGAAGTTATGCCAAATTTGATCATATGGATTTTATGACTATGCAACAAGAACCATCCTTTCAAGCATATGTAGAACGATATGTGGAACAAAACAAAGATCAAATCCTAGAAAGCCTTATCAACAAAGGTGCTAAAGTTCCATATGATTTTGATGTCCACCAAAAGATTAAGAAACATAATCCTTCAACCAATGAGGTGATCATGCAAATGTAGTAGGACATAGAATGGATGAGGGCTTCTAAGAGCACATTTAATTTGGACTCCATATGTCACAACCTGATTGACAAAAGTGTGGTGTTGGTTGAGTTCCTTAAGAAAGTTGAGTTTCCAACCTATGACAAATATGATGGCGTTGGTGACCTCATGACCATGTTTGACAGTTCTACATAATGAGCTTTTCTTTTCATCATGAAGACTCCTACTTGATGAGATTATTTTTGAGGAGTCTCAAAGGCCAAGCCATGGAGTGGTTCACCAACCTTACTCCTCCAATAAAGTCATTTAAAGAACTCATCCAAAGATTTGTTCAGAATTTTGCTTATAATCTATCAAGGTCGGTCACAATGCTTGATTTGTGCAAGCTTAAACAAAATCAAGGAGAATCTTTTGTCACTTTCCTACAAAGATGGAGACGTTTGTGCTCAAAATATCCCAGGACAATTCTTGAGGAGGAAAGAATAGACATCATTGTGAGTAACTTAGTGCCAGAATTAAGATATGAGGTAAGAAAGATACCATTTAATTCTTTCGATACCATGGTCGAAGTGGCATGTCACATAGAGGATGTCCTAAAAGAACAAGGAATTTTGGCTAAATCAACTAATAACAACAATGGCCAAAACAACAACAATCATGGTTATAAGGACAAAAAGAACTCCTATTGGAATAAGAATAAATAGGTGATCAATGACAAAGTTGTTGACTCACCACAACCTAAGAATGAAGGAGTTCTTAATCTCTCCAATGCAGTACAAGCCATGAAGCTGCAAGCATCCTCAGGACAACAAGAGAATAAATCCAAGTATCAAGGGAAACCCAAGAAGGAAAAGAGACAATTCACCAAACTTGGGGACTCTTATGCTGACATTTTCAAAACACTAATTGCTCATAATTTGGTGCAACCTTAGGATCTTGCCAAGCACTGCATACCCGATCCTAAACCTTATTGGTGGGATGAGAAAGCCTTTTGTGTCTTCCACAATGGAATTGGACATGATATCAAAAATTATTTTAGGCTTAAACATCTTGTCCAAGACCTTATTGAAAGTGGGCAATTACAAGTTGATGGTTTAACCACTAATGCGGATCATAAGGCTTTTAAGGAACCCTTGCCCAAATATGAAAAAAGGGAAAATTCTAACAACAAGCATGGTAAGGCTGCTATCAACTATACATACACAAATGCTGAAAATGTGATTAACATGCTTGAAGTGGCTGACGATAACATCAACATGATGAGAGGGAAAGATCCTTATGGATATGATGTGGACTCAACCCCTATGACTGATGAAAGACCCGCTATGGTGATAAGAGGTCCTCACTCATGAAGAATGCCCCAGTCCCTCAATGTTGTCACTAGGGGTCAGGCCCAAGCTCCCATTATTATCAGAGGTCCTAGCACTAGCAAGTCTAAGCAGCCCATGTCCAAGGGTGTTCCTCCTAAATCTGCCATTGGTCCTGATTCCAATTATAACCTTATTGACCAATTACAACGTACACTAGTGCAGATATCTATTTTTGAACTTTTAGAATTGTCCCCTAAGCATAAGCGTGTCCTTGAAGATGCTTTGCGAGCAGCCAGTGTCCCTAACAACTTAGATATTGATCAATTCAAGAATATGGTCAACCATTTGGCTAGCCCTCATTACCTCACCTTCTTAGAAGAAGATGACAAATCCATCAGTCACCCACATAACTTGGCCTTACACATCGAAGTCATGATTCATAAAACCCGTGTCAGGTGTGTACTGATAGATGGGGGTGTGGGGCTCAATATTTGTACCATGAGTTTGTTGAAGGCTCTAGGATATTCCAAGAATGTCATTGACACAAGGAAAAAGATCACAATCAAGGCATGTGATGAAGCAGAAAGAAGTTCTAAGGGATTGGCCGTTTTGCCTATTCGCATTGGTCCAGTAGAAAAGGATATCTTATTTCAAATTGTTGATGTTGGACCTTTAGCCTACAACATTTTTCTAGGTAGGCCATGGATTCATGAAATGCAAGCAGTCCCATCAACATATCACCAGTGTGTTAAGTTTCCCCATAATGGTGTAGAAATTTGCATACCTGGAGATAGTGCTTTGTTAGTTAATAACATTTCTGCTGGATCACATGTACCTTTGAATAGGGAAGCTGATAGTCCTAGTAGTTCACTTGAACAATGCAAGAAGAAGTTTAAGACCATAGATCTTGGGATGGGAGATTATAAAATTGATTCTTTTACAAAAATGCCAATCTCTCCTAGGTCTTATGGGAGACCATCACCAAATATGAAACCTTTATCATCAGCAATGACATTATTTGGAAAATTTGTTGAATCTTCGGTTCCTATTCAGGAAGAGAAAGAGGAAGTTGTCGTAAGGGACTGGATCTATCATGAGGAAAAATACAAACACAACGAGAACTTTGCTCCTTCACCTAGAGCTTATGGGAGAGGGTATACACTGGTTAAGAATATGAGCTATCCAGGATATGGTCCCTTTAGCCATAGGTTGGATGCTAAAGCTGAGCCTCTTGACCATGCCCTTTTTGGATGAAAGAATAAGTCCACAGTTGGCTTAGGTTTTGAAAATAAGAAGAAGAAAGGTGTCCCTGTCCCAGCTGCAACGGACAGTGACAGTGATTCAGACTATACACCCGATCTTTCTAATCAACAAGACATGTCTGATGATTGGGTGCCTTCAACAAATCTTCTTTGGGGAGATTCAAAAGATTTGATACTTGACGGTCCTACTATCCCAACTGTGACGGATAGTGACTATATGACTGCTAGGTCAATAATGGAAAGTGTTGCTATCCTAGCTGTGATGGATAGTACCAATGCTAGCACTAGAGAAGGGGAAACCTTTCCCAACCTTGAGGCTTCTACATCACAAGGCCCAAATGATGATTCAGACACAGACTCCCATGAGTATGAATGGGACTCACTTTTAGATGCAACAGTTGATTTGGACATGGATGTTGTCCATACTTATAGTACCCAACCCGATGTGGCTAATGAGCTTAGTGTAGGACTAGAGGATTGTCCTCCTCAAATTGCCTTAGTGGATGACGCTTCATTTGGTAGGATGAGTCCTAATTCGGGTATCTTAGGAGAAGACTTGATGAGTCCCCATTGTATGGTCACCAGAGATAACACATTTCACATAAATAATATTGAACCAGTCATTGACCTACCCCTTGTTCACTATGACCTAATTGACTGGTCTCAGTGCCATCAAGAGCCTATATTCCTCACTTTTCAGAATGATTACGAAATTGCCTGCTATCTGAATGCTCTTGAACCTGTGGCTTCTTCCACCAGTGAACCAACAACAAGTATGACAGAGCCTGATATTAAGTACCTCAGTCTAAAAATAAAAGAGAAAGAAAGAAAGAAAAATAGGTCTGATGGAGAAAACCACTTTGTGGCGGTATCAGAACCAAAAATAGTAAAAAGAGACGATGTATCTGAGGGTGAGAACCTCTTTGAGGTGCCTAAGGATGGGGTACTTAATAACTTGCTGATTTATTTCCAGGATATATCATCAGTATTGATTGAGCCAACAAAACCAGTCAATTTGAACATAGAGGAAACTCCTCAAATAGTTCATCCTGCTCAGTCTTTATCAGAAGAAGAGACCAAGGCATATATACAATTCTTACAAAAGAAGAAAATTAATTTTGCATGGACCTATTTAGACATGCCAGGGCTTGACACAAATCTTATAATGCATCACTTATCCATAGCTCCAGGAGTCAAACCAGTGAAACAAAGACTCAGAAAAATGCATCCACATGTAGCTCTCCTTGTCAAAGTGGGAATTAGAAAAACTTTTGAGAGCTGGATTCATCAGAGCCATCAATTATGCAGAATGGATCTCAAACATAGTACCAGTTTCCAAACATGATGGGTCCATTTGTGTATGCATAGATTTTAGAGATTTAAACAAAGCATGCCCAAAGGATGATTTTCCACTTCCAAACATTAACATGATAGTGGACATGATAGCGGGCTATGACATATACTCTCTAATGGATGGTTTCTCAGGATATAATCAAATTAAAATAGCTCCCAAAGACCAAGAGAAAATAGCGTTCACATGTGCATGGGGAACCTATTATTGGAATGTCATGCCATTTGGGTTAAAGAATGCAGGAGCAACCTACCAAAGAGCTATGACCACTATCTTTCATGATATGATGCACAAAAACATGGAAGATTATGTGGATGATACCCTGGCAAAATCAAGAAAATGGGACACACACCTCGATGATCTAGAAGTAATTCTAGATCGCATGGAACAGTTTCAACTCAGATTGAATCCAAAGAAGTGTGCATTTGGTGTCACCTCAGGAAAAATTTTAAGATTTATAATATCAGCAAAAGGTATAGAGGTTGACCCCGAAAAGGTCCAAGCAATTTTAGACATGCCACCTCTGAGAAACATTAGTCAGATGAGAAGTCTTCAGGGATGACTCCAGTCAATTAGGAGGTTTATCTCATAGCTGGCAGATAGAGCACAACCCTTTAATAAGATGTTGCATAAAGGTGCTTCTTGTGTATGGAATGAGGATTGCCAAAAGAGCCTTGATCAAATAAAATAGTATTTGGCTAATCCTCCAGTTTTGATGCCTCCTATTCCAAGGAAGCCTTTGATTCTATACATTTCAGCAACAGAGTCTTCCTTGGGGGCATTGTTAGCTCAATTAGATGATACTGGGAAAGAACAGGCCATATACTATATCAGCCGTACTCTAGTCCCCTATGAGATCAATTACAATAACATTGAGAAGTCTTGTCTTGCAGTGGTGTTTGCTTCTCAAAAGTTGCGACACTATATGCTTGCTCATACCATACATTTGGTTGCAAAAATTGATCCTCTTAAGTACTTGCTTAGTAAGGCTGCCCTCATGGGTAGACTTGCTAAATGGATGATGGTCTTAACTGAATTTGACATAGAGTACGTTGAAAGAAAGGCCATCAAAGGGAAAGCTATTGCTGACCAATTAGCTGATTTCCCAATTCAGGATAGTATGCATGTTCAAGTGGAATTCCCAGATGAACACATCTTGTATACGACTACTCGCACTTGGAAAATGTTCTTTGATGGTTCCTGCATGCAAAATGGATCAGGTGCTAGAGTATTATTTATTTCTCCACATGGGTACAATATTCCAAAGACTTACAAACTTTTATTCCCATGTACGAATAATATTGCAAAATATGAAGTTTTAACCAATGGCTTGAGAATGGCTATAGAATGGAACATCACAGAGTTACATGTCTTTGGGGATTCCCAGTTAATCATCAACCAAGTCAATGAGGAGTATCAAACCAAGGATGATAAATTGATACCCTACAAAAAGATGGTTGACTCATTAAAATGTTACTTTACCTTTGTGACATTTCAATAGATCCCTAGGACAGAGAACAAAGTTGCAGATGCCATGGCCACATTAGCTTCACTTCTTCAGTTGGAAACACATGAATCAAGATTTGAATTCCTGGTGGAAGAGCTACACCATCCCATCTTTGACTCATCTAAAAGCCATGTCATTTGTACCATTGTCACACACGAGTCTTCCCGATATGGTGCTATCTATTCATATCTTCATGATGGCATCATCCCTGACACATTCAACCATTCTGAGTGCTGAAACCTCATCCATAATGCCTCTCACCACACCCTTATCTTTGGTGATTTATATAGGAGGGGTTTAGATGGGACGCTCCTTAGGTGCTTGGAAAAGGAGGAATCCAACCAAGTGTTAGTTGACATCCATGAGGGCATTTGTGGTGGACATTCTAATGGTCTTTCCATGGCCTGAAGGTTGCTTAGGGTGGGATATTATTGGCCCACAATGCAGATAGACGTAGTAGCCTTTGCTAAGTCATGTGAAAAATGTCAGAAACATGGAAACCTGATTCATGCTCCAAGTAGGGAGCTGATCCCTTCTGTTTCTCATTGGCCATTTCAACGCTGGGCCTTTGATCTAGTTGGGTAGATTCATCCCAACTCATCAGGTGGACATAATTTCATTATTACTGCCACTGACTACTTCACAAAATGGGTGGAAGCTGTGCCACTTTCTATTGCTGCAAGGAAGACTATCTCTTTGTTCATCTTGAATCATATTATTTGCCAATTTGGAGTGCCTTCTGAGATTATCACTGATAACAGAGGTCAATTCAAGAATAAGGACCTAAAGCATTTATGAAAAAAGTTTAAAATCAAGCAACATTGGTCCTCCATCTATTTTCCACAGGGAAATGGACAGACAGAAGCCTCTAATAAAACCATTCTTAAAATTCTTCATAGGACAGTGCACAAGAATGGTAGGGATTGGCACTTGCAAATCAATCCAGCACTATGGGCTTACAGAACAAGCATTCACACACCTACAGGAGCCACACCTTTTTCCCTTACCTATGGCACTAAAGTGGTATTACCTTTAGAAGTAGAGATCCCATCACTCAGAGTCTCACTTAAAGGATTGATAATAGATGAGGATTACCGCGCCATGAGGTTACAAGAACTAGAACTTCTAGATGAGAAGCGTAAGGCTTCCTTTGATCATATGAGAATGTATCAGAAGCATATGTCCAAGGCATTCAACAAGAAGGTTTTCCCTAGAGAATTTCAAATAGGTGATCTTGTTTTGTGAGAGAACCCTAAGAACCAACAGAACAGAGAACAAAAGGGCAAGTTTGAACCTAACTAGCTTGGACCATATGTCATCACAGCTACTTTTGGTACCGGTGCATATTTACTGTCAGATCCTGATGGAGAACAGCTCCTTGATCCCATCAACATTGTGCACCTTAAGAAGTTCTATCCTTGATGCCCATTTTAGTCTTGGGGGCATCCTTTGTACATACTTATTGATCCTGAAAAAATACCAAAAAAATTGATATATGATGCTGAAAAAATCCTAAAAAGCATATACAGTCCTGAAAAAATACAAAACAATCAAAAGTTCAAAAATTCCAAAAAAATAGAAAAAGTGCCTTGGTGAGAACCTAGAAACAAGTGCCTTGGTAGCAAAAAATCCAAAAAATGAAAAAATGAAAAAAGATTCCAAGTGATGAAAACCTAGAAACAGGCACTACTTGAGGCCTTTGCACCCCTATTTGTTAGCATGCATCCTCGACACTGAGCCTTTCCATCATGTCTTGACCTTATTTGACTTGGTTTGGAATTGGTCTTTATCTTTGTCTAAGGGGCATAACTATTAGCATAGGTCCTTTAGGTGCATTTGTCTCTTGGGGCATTTCACAATAGGTGTTTTTCAACACCACCCCAAACAGTGTTTCTCAACACTACCCTTGCGTCGAGTGTTTCTTAACACTTATCCGATGTCTTTCCCAATAGTCTAAGTATGATGTGATATTTCTCATTTGTAGATGTGATAACCAGAGTCTGACTCTATGACCAACACACACGCACTTAAACAATCAACTCGCTCGAGATATGTTGACTTTATTTTTCTTTGTGTGTTGTCTATGAGGATTTATTTGATGAGTGGTCTCTCCCTGAGAAGTTTTCGATGATGTATAGCTAGAAGACTGAGGGAATGAGAACATGTTTTATTTCTTTATCTACTTGTGGGTATATTTTGTTGGTCCTACCTGTCATGAGCATTTATGCTGGTCTTACTTGACACTATGGATTGACAAGGTATTATCCTTCACTATTTTTTGCAAGTGCATGCTTCTAGCTATCCTAATTTTCATGTGTCTTGATACAAGCATAATCTCACCATATCAAACTTAGGTAATCTCACTGCATTAGTCATCTTGACCAACATGTCTTTGATGCCTAGGTGAGATTCCCACATTTCTATCTGATAAAGATCATATTCCTATCCACATAGTTATGCTAATGTGCATTGTATGATCTTACGACACTACCAATAATGCTCGACGATGATAATTAGATGTCTATAAGCGTTGTGACCTTGCAAGTCAACCACTTTCATAGTAGCTTGCATTTTTAGGGTCATGATAGTCTAGTTTTGCATTTCTTGCATATGGAGAGAGCTCTCCTTTTCATCTTACATGGACCTGTCAATTGACTGCACTCACCTTTCCTTCTTCTTGATCATGTCTTTCACTCCTTGTCTTTTTCATCTCGAACCTATTCCTGTTCATCACAAGGGGTTAATCATATCATCATATCTATATCACAACTGTCATTTCCAGAAACATGAGTCTATATCATACACATGAGAATTAAACATACATCTATGAGAGAGAACATACATATGCATGTACATAAGCATTTCTGAGAAAAATGACAAGATAATATACATAAACTGATACATCCATCACAAGAGAGACATAAACACATGATACAATCAAACATCCACTAATCTCATATATACATCAATGTCATGATACAATATACAATATGGGATCCCATAATCTGGATCAATGTCTCAAGATATGTCTAAACATCTATCAACTTAAGACCTAACCCTAGGACTCGCTACCACCCTCGTGAGGAGCTCATGGTGGTGGAGGAGGCATGGCTCTCCTATCAAGTACCGCATCTGATACCCCTGCCCTCTGAGAATATGATGGTGCTCTCTCACCCTCTGGAATGGCCTGAAGGTAGAGTCCATGATAATATGTTTCTCTCACTGACTCCCATCAAATCTCTAGCACATCTACCTGTGCCATCACCTCACGGCGTGCTATCTCTACCCTAAGATCGGCTATCTCCTGATCTCACTCCACTCTCAGATCTAGTAACTACTGGTCTCTCATTGCTATAGTAATCTAGAGCTGCTGCATCTTAGCCTCAAGAGCCTGTATCCTTGCTCTCAGATCATCTCCACTTGCAGGCTAGTCCTGCTGTGCCTCTATCTGCTAGTGAGCTGGTCTCGCCTCATCCTTAGGCATCGTCGATCTCTATCCCCGTGATCATTTCTAGCCACCTGATCTCAATCCCTCTCCTCTCTCCATCCTCCTCCCTCTCCCCCTCCCACCATCTCCTCCATCCCCTCTGTCCCCTCTGTCTCCTCCATCCCCCCCATCATCTCCTCTGTCTCCTCCTTGTGCTGGTACTTGTGCATCTAGTATCATAAACCAAGGGAATGGCACCCTCCGCCGCTCTGCCCTGTATGCTGCATCGGCCCCCGCATCTACCACCTCTAGGTGATACTCCCAGGGCTCACTCCTGATACCCACTATCTTTGCGAGTGCCTGATGATAGTCTAACATGGGTAGCCACCCATGTCCCTCCTCATCCCTAACCTAGGCATATGTAGTGGTCTCTGTTGAGACTCGCTGCTGCCTCCCAAACTACCGCCATACCCAAGTGATGCAAAATCTCTCTACTATCTCTAGGTGTCGGCCTACTAATGGCTGAGTACACAGCATGTAGCTCAACTCCTCATCTGCATCACTCCACCCCTCCACATCCCTGTATGGCCTCCATGTGAAAGTAGCCATCTCATCCAAAATCCTCCTGTAATATGTCACATCCCCAGTATGAGCATGTGATATGAACCCTACATATCTATATATGTAGGGGTATCTCCTTTGCCTTGGCTGAGCCCTCGGGTGCATCACCGCAATGTGCTCCCATGCCCACACCTCTACCAGGATGGTACCGCACACCCATGACCGGCTATCCCTATACATGATCTCATGTAGCTCATGATACATCTCCGCTAGTATTGTCAAACCCCATGCCATGCGCCAAGGTCTTCCTACCAAGTCCATCAGTAACCTGGCCCATCCGAGCGAGAATCCCTTCTGACTGTGATCAGTCATCAGGATCTATGAAATGATCAATGCCACAATACATGGCATCAAAAAATCTCTGCCGAAATCCTCTACTAACCGCCCCCAACTGACATGCCGATCCAGGATAGTCACATCCTAGAACATCTCTTGGATCATCTATCGCCCCTCAGCCATATCCTGATCATAGTATACTTGTGCCATCACACAAATTATGTTAGTTTTTATCATATGGAAATATTACACTTACACAATTTAAAAACATGATTATACTTACAGGTTCACCGTGACATGGCACTCGTAGGATCCTGTACACATCCTCTAGCATGATGGATGCCTCGCCTATGGGAAGATGGAAGGTGTTGTGCTTGCTATGCCATCTCTCGGCCAGCACAGTCAACAACCCATGGTCAGCTCTGATGTCTGGGAATCTCAGTAAATACCTGAATCACATAGCCCTAATGTCAGTATTGCCCAGATCATCTAGATCTCAGACACACCTCAGCCCAGTCACCTTCGGCGCTCTGATGATCAGCGCTGGAAAGACCTCCTACAAACCATTAACCCAAGCTAGTTGTTAGAACATATCATGATGGATGCCTAAAAATCAGTCTAACACATCTTTAAACACATAATATTGTCTAGACCCATGTCATTTTTGCTCAAAATACTTAAAATTTCAAAATTTGCCCTTGGGCGATACTGCTTTTTTGGAGAAGTATCGCGCGATACTTCTCCCTATAGTGGTGCGATATACTTTGGGTCGTGCAATACTTCACCCGATATCACGTGATATTTCACCCAGTATCATGCGATACTAGTGCCTGTACTCGCGTGATACTTTGGGGACCCGCGAAGTATCGCGTGACACTTCTCCCCAAAGGGCGCGATACTTCTAAAGTATCGCGCGATATTTCACTCGACTCAAAAAAATTGAAATTTTAAAAATTTGAAAAATGGGCTAAAAAGGTATTAAATGCGAAAAATGACTCAAAAAGCTCAAGTTTTTTGAAAACATACCAGGGCAGGATAGTGTGGTGGCCGGTTGTGCAACCGAGCACGCTCGAATCGATGCTTGTGGATGGGAACTCCTGCTTGTTGGGCCATTTTCTCTCTCTAAAGCTCTCAAGATTCTCAAATCACTATAAGATAAATGATTTTTGAAAATGACATTTTCACCCCTTTTATAGCATTTTGACTTTTGACCAATTTTTAAAACACCTCAGAATTGCGTGAAAATTACACCCCTAGCTAATTTCAATGTCCTGGATCTATTTTCAAACTTGAAATTGAAATCCGAGGTCATCTTGATAGTTAAAATCACATTTCAATTTTCACTTTCTTCTGTGCAGTCGGTTAAATCTTTTGAGGCCTAATCCTTCGATCTTTGTTGGGGCATCGTCATTTCTTCATTTCCATATCTTCTAAACTTCTAGTCTTTTATTCATCTTCATTCAATTCACTCCTTTCTCACATTTGACTGCATCTTTCTCAGTCAGGCTGGGGCATGTTTTAATGGTTAACCTATTGACCTTTACATCCAATTATGATTTCATTCTGATTTGATCAAATCTTTATCAATTCGTTGTTCTCCTCTCTATGATTTTGATTTCGACTCTGAGGGGGCAGTACCTATGGGATTCTCATCTTTGATCATCTTGATTCTCTTGATTCAGACATCTTTTGTGAGCTTTTGCTCAAATTTGAGATTCTTATCTCTTACTTTGAATGTGATCCCGAATCGACCTCATGTTCAAAGGCCTTTGTCTATGTTTGTCTAGATGTGATCCCGAATCGACCTCACATCTGAGTTGTTTTGTGATCCCAAATTAATCTCACATTTCAACTTCATTCTTTGACTACATGTGTTCCCAAATCGATCACACATTAGTCAAAGAGGGGCAAATGTATGCACCCTAAAATGGTTGCCTAGAGTTTGGGCCCCATTTATTTGATTTATCAACCCTGAATCATTTTGATCAATAATCAATATTTTCAACATTATCAATTCCTTGATCAAGTCTTAATTTTGATCATATATTGGATTTTTATCCTATGGGCTAATCATTTATCCTAAGTCTTTATTTGATTAAAAGGAATATTTCCTCCCCTTTTGATTAAATAAAAAGCCCCATTTTCTTCTTGTCCTAAGTTGCACAAATAAAACATTATTCTTATTTTACAAAAAGGAAAAAAGCACTTTTTGTCTCACATGAGGCTCAAAAGTCAACACTTCACTCTCATTGGAGGATACTTGTGCACATGGATTGCTCCTCTTTCAACCTCCACTGCTGATTAAGACTTTTGCCTCTTAATCTCAATGGTCCGTTCCTTTTCATTTCTTATAAAAGGAAAGCTCTCTCCTCCATTTTCATATCATGTTTTGAATACTAATCTTATGCTGCAGGAATTCTTGGAGACTTTTGGAGCTTTTGGAAACCCTATTGTTCTTAGTCTTTCACTCTTGCATTTTAGCTTCATTTCATAGCTTAGTTTCCTTTGATGCAATAGATTAATCTCACATAGTCTAAATAGGAAGGTTGTAATCCTTTGCATTTCCTTTCAATAGCTTAATTTGTACTTTCACTTCCATAGAATAGTTTGCATTCTCATTTAGATTTGCATTGCATACTTTGATTTCATTGAAGATATTGGCACTCTTTCCCTTGTCTTCATTGTGAATCTCTCATTGTATGGTTGACTAGCAAGGTCACAAGTTTGTAGCTCTAGCTGAGAGCAAATTTATCATAGTCCCTTGCAACTCCATCCATAAAGAGCTATGAGCCGCTTTGTGAGGCCTCATTCTTGAGCAACCTTGCATGTAATAGTTCATAGAAGTGCACCATTTTAGTGTGTACAGGTACTACTGGCAGCCCCCAAAGATCCTAATGAACCTAGGTGGGGAACATATGAAGAGAAAACTAGAGAAGTAGATGCAAAACTTAATAGCACAGCAACAAAAAGAAAGGTTGCTAAAGTCACATCAGAGATCTTAAGGATTCATGGTGTATCCCAAGAAGACCTTGACAAGGCAAGGGAAGAGAAAGTGTCTCTGGAAATGAAAAGCACAGTAGCAAAAGAAGGACAAGAAGATCCTAAGATGAAGAAGATAAAAATTGAAAAAGATGACAGTCAGAAGGATATGACTGATGACACTCCTTGTGCACCCAAAGAAACCAATGATCCTACTGCTCCTCCAAAGTATAAACCAATAATCAAGAGAAAGAAATAAGTCATGACTGTTCATCCATCCTCATGAGCATTAAGGAGAAAGAAAACCAGCCAAGCACCTCCTAAGGTAGGAGTCAGACCAAGTCTTAAAGCTTTGAGAGAAAGAATTGTTGATGAGGGTAGAATTGATCAAGTGGGAATTTTTTATGAAACATACAATGAAATTGACAAATCAGAAATACATGGTATGATTATCAAACACATGATAAAGTTCAAGAAGATAGTTATTGAATTGAAAATAGAAATTCTAGATAAGGTATGGGAAATATTGGATACCTTAAAAAGACAAGCCACTGAAGAAGATCTCAGAATAAGGAAAAAAATTCTTAATTCCACTCTTCCAGTATGTTCTATTGAAGAAAGGTCATTGTTACTAAATCTAGTGAAGCCACACTTAAGAACAAAGATGAGGACACTTCACCTCATGAACAAAGACTATGAGCTGATTTTTCAGTAAACAAAGAAGGCTTTTGAGAAGGCACTCTTAGAGCAGCACATGAAACCTAATTCTATGCCCATCTCTCAAGTACCTAGTAAGCAAGACATTGCAGTAGAGACTATAAAGGTACAGTCTACATGTCCTCAAGATTTAGCACCTGTAGTGGAAGCACAAGAAAAGGTAGATAAATCTATGCCCATGTCAGAATCACTTAAGGACAACACCTTTATCATTGATAATGTGGAGATAGCCATGGCGGTCACTAACATAAAATTAGACAAGTTTAAGGAAGCTTTTGTGAGCACACAAGAAGCAAAGATGTTATGCAGCAACATTCCTCCCACTCATCAAGAAGAGGTATTGATTGAAAATATATCAGATGAGAAAGAAGAAGAAGAAGAAGAAGAGGAAGAAAAGAAAGAACAAGAGAAAGATGAAACTTTTGTTGATCTAGCCAAGGTAAAACTCAAAGTGATGAACATCACTCCCATCACTCCCTCCTCACTATTGTTGTCAATTTTGACACCTGACACATCTAGTTTGGACTCATGGAAAGAGGAAGATCTGATTAAGTTCAGCATTTTAGCTATGGAGAAAGCAAAGGAGAAACAAGTAATGAGAAATCATCTCCTTGTGGAATCTGTGAACATATTGAATAGTCTATTGCTAGAAGACAAGAAAGTGTCCAAGGTACATTCAGTTGATGATGTGAGTACAGTCATCTCACAGTTCAAAAGCAATTTTTCTAGCCTAGAAGAATTTGCATCCAAGGTTGCAGAAGAGAAGTATCTGGAGAAGAGATTGAATGAGTTGATGAGAAACTTTTCTCTAGATCTAAAATCACTCAAGATAGTACAAGCATCTTTAAAATAATTTTCTATTCAAGTGTTAGTACCCCTATGCACTCCATTTTCAAACAAGCTCATGAGGTTCCACAAGTTTGATGGAAAAATCTAAAACTGCAAATTGCAAAGTTTTATGCTCATTTTGGTTCAACATGGTTCTCAGAAGTTTGGTTCCATTCAAATGTCAAGATCCAATATGGTTAATTATGTATTGTCAAGGTATAATATGGTTTATTCACTTCAGCCAAGGTTAAAGTAGTGCAGCAAGTTCAATGGTTCAGTAGCATTAACACAACAACTGAATTATTTTGACAGTTTTATATACCTCCATTCAGAGATGTATAAATTTTTCCTCGGGTAGAATTTTCTCAATCTCTCTGGTCCAGTTTTGTGCGACTAAGATTGTGACAACATACCAAAATCTTAAGGAAATCCAATGGTGGAATAATTAGTTATGGCCCCCACACCGAGACCCAATTTGACTGTCATGGAAAATCCGCCCAACATCAAAAATATTTTTATTTATGTCTGATGTATTCATAGGCCACATGTCAAAAGATATTTACATTTGCATTTTGATATGTTATATATCTTCATTATCAGCCTTATAGCTATAATGTAGATAAAAAAATATTGGGCTTAATAAAGAGAAATAATGGAAGGAAGAAGTGATCGAAAGGAATATGGAATAGAAAAGAAAAAAAAGAAAAGATTAATTAATAATCTTTTCAAGAATTAGTTACAACTGCCAGGAAAGATTATTTACTGTAAAAAACATTTGAGGAGAAGGGTTCTTCTTTTTATGGAGGAGTCTTTGTGCTTGGATAGGGGAGGAGAAACAGATTTTGATTTTGATTTTGTAGCAGAGATTTGCAAGAGGAGAGCAGATTTTCTTTTCATGCAATTATAATGTACAAAAGTTTGAGTCTTTGAACTCATTTTTGATACTGAAATAATAGAGAAAGTGTTTATGAGTCTTTGAATTCATTATCATTTCTCTCATATTTTATTGAGCTTTGTCTCATTGAAATCATTTTCAGCATCATGTTTTGTCATTTTAGCTGTATCTGTGCTCATTTTGGAACTTTGTTTTCAAAATGGGTCATCTTTCGGAAAGAATATGTGTTCTTGGTTTGATTAATTACCATCTGTGGGTGTTGGAAATATGAACTTTGTTTTGTCTTTCTTGCATTCACCTTGTTTAATTATTAGTTCTTTCACATCCATTCCATGATGATGGGTAGATGTTTGTGTGCCTTACATGCTTTTAGGTTAAAAGAATCTTTGTCAATAGTTTAGTGAGTTCATTGGAAATCTCATACGGGGAGCTGTACCCGAGACAATTCAGAGGGAAGATAATCATTGTATATCTTACCCAACTGTTAGTAGCATTTGTACTTCTATCTAGGCATCGTGAGTTTTTGTGTGTTGATCTTTTTGAAGTGCAAATCTATTTACTAACATCAAGGAAGGAAATTCATTGCAAACTGCATGGATCAGGATAAGCTTATTGATCCCCATTTCAAGGAAATAAAAGAAGAAGAAGCTATGATTGAGTAGGTGAAGAGTTCAATGACAAACACATCCACTTATATAAACATGTGTAACAATTTCTACCAAGTTCAGTTGGACAAAATTGAGAAGGTAGAGAAAGAAATGGCAAAGATAAGGTCTAGATAGACTTAGTTAAGGAATGCTCTTGTGCCCTCACTAGACATTCTCAATCAGAACATAAAGGAGATTTATGTCACAATGATAACCTATGATCAAAGTTTGAGCACATATTTGAAGAAGATGGAGAAGCTTCAATATGCTTTATGTGCCCATCTCCAGATAGTTAACTCATTGATAACTTTTTGGAAGAAGGAGATCCAGAATCTCAAGATAGCATATCTGAATGTTTTCCCTAAGTAGGTATGTCTAGATATAGCTTTTTGGCACACCTTTTTCATTAATGTCAAAGGGGGAGTTGTGTATATAATATGGAGTATATATATGTATAGGGAGATATAAGATTATGTATAAAGAATGTATAAAAGACAAAAGTTTTTGTGTTAAGGGACAGTTAGCAACTTGGCCATATTCCTTTGTTTCCATCAATGACAAAGGGGGAGATTGTTGGAAAGTTTTTTATACTGAGTTATATGACTAGATATAGTGTTTTTATTAGGAAACAAAGTCATATAGTAGTTTGGAGTCAGCGCACCTAATGAGAAGATTAGAAATCAGCTAAGTGTTGAAGACTAGACAGTGTACAAAGTTCCTGCAACTCAGAGCATCAACGCACATGTGTACAGATGAATTATGGTATGCACCCTAGAAGTTAATTTTGTTATACTATACTTATACTTATTCTATGAGTGCATAAGTAGATATGCAAAGATGTGAAAGTTACAATAAGTTGAAGTTACACAGCCAGTGTGTGCCAACAGAGAATAGAGCATGGAGCTGACAGTTAGCATTTTGGTTTGTGATTGTAATGAAATATTGTAAATGCTATGCTCCCATTGTATTTATGTTTCTAACATGTTTATATGTATAATTGTAATCACACTTAAGCTAATTCATTTGGAAGCATTGTTTGTAATTAGTTATAGGGCCGACCTAATTATGTATTTTGTATGAGCACATAAATATAAGGTGCGCCCATTATATTCAGTATGGAAGTGAATAGTGAGTTATAATAAGTAGAGAAGAAGTGTGTGAAGACACTAGAAGATGTATTAGATATTTTCTAGAGGTCAAAGCATCAGCGCATCAAAGGAATTGATCTGACAAGCAATGTCATAGTGATAGTTCACCTGGTAGATATAGTGTGTATCTGATATCAGAAGGTTGTATCCTTCATCATTTGAGAAGTGAGCTCTAGGATGAGTCCACTCCCCTGACAGGGATCATTGTAAAAGAATCCTAACAGGGTCGGACCCTTAACTAGGTCTACTATACTTAAAGCATTGTAAAGCTACTCCTAACAGCGTAAAGGATCCTCTAACAAGGATCACAAAACACTAGTGCAGAATATTAAAGGGTATCAATTCCCACCAGGGTTTTACCTATTTGGGTTTCCCCGTAATCATATTGGTGTCATGTTTTGATTTCATGTTTCATGTTTATGTGAATTTCCCTCTCAGTGTTCCCATTCCTAACACTTGATAGTAAAATAAACACAAATAACTTTATAAATGTATGTACCATGGGTCTATCATTGTGAATCGATATGCCTATGACTCTATCATGACGATAGGGTCTCACGACATCATCATATGCCACTCTCTGTCAAATAAATTATGTAAATAAAAAATGAGTATGAACAACTGACAAGTATACATGTATGCATAAACAAACTAAA
This sequence comes from Chamaecyparis obtusa, assembly GCA_027943335.1. Lineage (NCBI taxonomy): Eukaryota > Viridiplantae > Streptophyta > Pinopsida > Cupressales > Cupressaceae > Chamaecyparis > Chamaecyparis obtusa. Next base: position 740,976 of record BSBK01007061.1, read on the forward strand.
TTACTTAATTACCTTTCCCTTGTCAACGTCGGACACCTGCACCCCCTCACATTACCCCCCAATGGCAATTGGTGACACCTGCATCAGTATGTAATAAGATGTTCATAAAAATTATAAAATAATGTACATGTACTATTATAATAATGTAAGAAAAACAATTAGTACATTAAAACATATGTACCGTGGAAGTGTCAAGACCAAATGATATGGCTAAAAGCATGGACCCCTCCACCTATCCCATCTCCTCCTCTATCATCAATTGAACATAAATATAACACATAAAAAAAATAAGTGGGAAATTATTATAAAAAAATTCTACTAAAAATACGAACAATAAAATTTAAATACAATGTAAAAAGTGAACTGTTTACCCTTCCCATAACAGTAGGAGTCCATGGCTCTGTATGCCCCTGATGCACATCTTCGTGAGGTGCTTTAGTGCTTGTAGTGTGCTGTGTAGAATCTTCCACCTCGAAGGTGTAATTATATGCATCACTATCATTCAGGGGACCTAAGCACATATTATTGCATATAATGCAAGTGTGGGGCACACAAACATGTGATCTCATGGAGGATGCAGAAGGGCTAGAAGCATCAAGATGAGGAGGCAACAATGTCATGCTCTGCATAACTAGTAGATCACTTAAGGTGTGAATGGCTCGAATAGTCTGTGAGCCGGCCTCAACAATAATGTCAGGATGCTTCACTATGGGAGGTGGTGAAATCTTAGGAGGGGGGATATATGTGTGGGATTTCACTTGTTGTGCCCATGGCCTATCCTGAGGACTGACTAAACCTACACCCCGGTTTGGTCTCATACTCCAATAATTGACCTTGTGACCGAGCACAAATCAGCATACAATTTTTATATAAAATAAAATGGGACATCCAAATTGCAGTGAGGTGGTCTATCAAAAACCATCCACCAGTGATCCCAAAAGTTGTCACGTATTGCACTATTTGTGCACCATTTAATTGACAACTTGGTTTTTTTAGGGTCCACTTTTAGACCGGTTTTAGGATCCACAAAAAGATTACATATGTCATGTTTTGTTATGTTTAGGTTCATCACTTGATCATAGTCAAGCCTATTGTCAAACTGGATTTGCATGGAATCGCGCCAAAGAAGTGCAACACTATTTTTCTCTGTAAGTTTCACCATGTTTTCAATAATTGATTTCAATGTCATAAACATGGGGCACAATGTAGGGATATTGGCATAGGTGGTTTGAAATCCTCTAAGTTGATTTAGATTATCTCCTATTAGATCTTCTAAATGGTGAGGGTTTGAGACTGGTTTGTCTTCTGAAAGTGGGGGATTGTTGGGAGGTGGTTCTAGATTGTTTGCAGGATCATTAGGAGGGTTGTCTGATTGATTTGGGTCCATGTCTGATTACAATTAGAACACAAATCGATAATTACAATCAATTTTAAAAAACAACAAAAAACTCATTTAAACCCTAATTTTTATATAAAAAACTACAAATTTCTATAAAAAACAATAAAAACACTAAAAACATAAAAAATGAACTTACCTATGATCTTAAGCAAATCAGATATAGGATTTGATCAGATATTCAAAAGCCCCAAGCTGCATTCTACTTTTTTAGAATGAAAAATGTTTAACGCAATCAGGCTATATAATTAAAATTACTGGCAAAAATTGGATATCCAATATTATCGGATATCTGCATAGGCCTTTGCTTTGGCTTTTGCCTTGGCCAGGTGTACTGACACCCAGGCCTACTAAAATTTCAAAAACTCTATTTGTGTGCTTTTGGACAAGTGAAAATAGGTTTCTTTCACATCGCCACTTTTTGGCATACCATGATCCTCCACATACCCACAAACCTTCTTTTGTCTTGAAAGCAGTCTTCCATTCATCACCTTCTCTGATTCTAATCTAATGATATCTACTCTTCAAATCAATATTAGGAAAATACTTTTCTCCACTCAAACAATCCATTATGTCATCCATTCTCAGTATAGGGAACCGATACTCAATTGTTATCATGTTAATTTCTATTGAATCAGTACACATTCACCATTCTCCATTCTTCTTAGGTGCCAATAAAACTAGTACTGCATACTGTATACACCTAAAAATGGTCACCTAGACTATTAGCCCCTTTTGCTAAATCATAAATTGCTTATTCTTGATCAATTCCTAGTTCTATCATTTATTCGATTATTTTCTATGGGCTAACCATTTTATCCTAAGTTTTTATTTATTAAAAGGAATATTTCCTCCCCTTTTAATAAATAAAAATCCCCCCCTTTTCCTCTTATCCTCAGTTGCACAAATAAAGCATTATTCTTATTTTATAAAAAGAAGAAAAGCACTTTTTGTCTTATATGGACACAAAAGTCAACTCCTATTTTCTCATTGGAGCATACTTGTGCACATGGATTGCTCCTCTTTCAAGCTCCACCCTTGATTAAATATTTTGCCTCTTAATCTCCATGGTCCATTCCTTTTTCATTTCTTATAAAAGGAGAGCTTTCTTCTTCATTTGGATATCCCCAACTTTTTATGCTAATGTTATGCTGCAGGTTTTCTAGGTCACTTTGGAGCTTTTGGAGATTTGGAGCATTCTTGGCTTTTTTCATCTACATGTTATCATAGTTTCATTTCTTGCATTGTAATGGCATTCATAGCTTCATACTTAGCTTAGTTTCCTTTATGCTTTAGATTAATTCATCTAGCTTAATTAGGGAGGCTTGGTAATACTTGTTCTTTCCTTTTCATAGCATAGCTTGGACTTTCATTTCCATAGACTAGCTTGCATCTTTTAGTCTCATAGATTAGCTTGCAATGCATTGCATTCATTTTATTCTTGAGGATATTGGCATTCTTGCCCTTGTCTTCATTGAATCTCCCATTGCATGGTTTACTAGCAAGGTTATAGGCTAAATAGCTCTAGCTGATAGCATTCTTAAAACCCTTGCACTCCATGCCTAGGGAGCTATGGATCAATTTTTGAGACCTCATTCTTGAGTGTTCTTGAATGTAATGATTCATAGATTATAGCACACACATACAGACTCTAACTTTCTCTGATCAATCCTTTCTACAACAACCCATTAACTTGTTGGTTAAGTTCCTCATTCTCAGTTGGTGTCAATCAGTGTGGTAAACCATCAAATCCATACAATGACTAATACTTCTCATCGGTGGTAAACCATCAGGTACATTATCTGAAATTATCTCCTTGTACTCAATTAGCAACTTCTCAACCTCTATTGACACTTTATCTTATGTTTTCCCACTCATTTTGTTAGGAATCAAAGCATAACAAACATAATTTTTCTTTAAATCCTTAACAAACTCTCTACCTTCCATCAAACAAACCTTCATAGATGTGCATATCTCACCAATAGATTCTTCAACCAAAGATAACAAGATTTGTCTTTTCCCATCAGTCCAACTAATATATTTGTTCAATCTCCCATCATTTATAACATGTCTATCATATTGACAAAGTCTACCCAGCCAAATATGACAATAATCTATAGGCATAATATCACACAACACCTTATCATAGTATTTTCCAATCTTTAGATTCACAAAAGATTGTTCACTTATCATTAGTGTATGCTCATTTTTTATCCATAAAATTTGATAGGGCTTCAGATGGCTCAACCTTTCCAACTACAACTTTGCAACCATTTCTTCTGATTCTTGATTCTCTAAGCTTCCACTATCAATGATCACTTTCTAAACTTTGTCTGCAACTCTACATATGGTCTTGAACAAGCTCTTTCTTACCAGATCTTCTTTAGTCTTTTCACTCCACAATGCTCTTTTGACCATCAGGTTTCCTACCTTCTCAAGCTCATTCAGTGAACCTTCTTGTACCAAAGCATTTCTACTTCTACCAACCTTCTTACTTGCATGTGTACACTCAAATGATCTATGTCCTTCTCCACAATTATAACAAGTTCCTCAAAATCCTCCTCTACCATAGCTACCTCAGAAGTAATTACCTCTTCCTTAGAAGGAACTTTCACCTTTCCACTCAGTCTTGCCTTTGTCATAATTTGTTTGGTCCTAATTAGACTTACTATTTTCACCATTAGATTTGTCTCTCCCTCTAGGGAATTTACCACCTCTTCCTCTTTGTCTTTGTTCATGCCTTTTATTCAATTTCTCCTCAGCTTTTAGGGAAATTTGATAAGCATCTTCAATACTCTCCATTTTTGCCAAACTGATTTATTCTTGGATAGAAGTCCTTAACCCATTCAGGTACCTTGGAATTATTTCCACCTCATCTTCAGTATGTCTAGATCTGATATACAATCTATAAAAATCCTCAGTGTAATATTTCACTGAGCTACCTTTTTGCTTCAATCTTTGCATTCTCCTAACTAGGTTAATCTGATAATCACAAGGTAGAAACTTGTCTTTCAATTTGTTCACCATCTTATTTCATACCTTACTTTTGTCTTTACCTTTCTTCTTTCTATCTAATTGCAAATGCTCCCACCACAACGATGCATGACCTTTCAACTTTTTGCTTGCAATTTTCACCTTCTTCTCCTTTAACATATTCTCATATTCAAAGTATTTTTCCATCTCGGTTATCCAGTCTATCAACTCATCTGAATCTAGTCTCCCACTATACTCAGGAGGGTTAAACTGTGTTGTAGACTTCAAACTAGTCAATGCCTTCAAGAATCTTTCTTCTCCTTGATCCATCATAGGGAATGGTGCAGCTTCTCCTTGTGTTTCTTCCTCAATTTCATCATCACTAACATCTTTAAGATGTATTCCTTAGTGTTGGGATATCTCAACAATTTCTAATCTAACAAAAATCTTCCTTAGCATATCAGCTAAGTTTGGATCTGCATCTTGCCTTCCTTGAACCATCTTGAAACCCTCTGCAATTACGGGTCAGATCACAATCCTCCACCCCACAAAAAATATCACCAACTGGGGCTTACAATAAGGAACCTCCAGATCTCAACCTTCACTCTCATACCACCTGACATGAGGAGGGATAGGTACAAGGGCCTCGGGAACTCCTAAATACCAAACCTACTTGTTGATTAACAATTCAAAAGGAACATAAAAAAGGAGAGAAGGAATGCAAATATATTTCATTTATTTATCAAACTTCATACATGTCAGGTTGTAAGGCCTTCTTGGTTATGGCTAGTAGAATGAAATTAAATTACAGACAGTCCTCATACATGCGAGGATCTTCAAATTTTTAGATTCCTACTTCTAAACTAACTCCCAAAATCTAGAACAACTCTACTTATTTATACAAGAGGCCATCAAACAGGTCGGCTCAAATGGTCCTAAGATCTAGAATTGGAGAAAGAAATGACCCAAATTTAGGTCCACATGTTTCCCAATGAGTGATCCCAACATTAATATCATGGCCATAATTAACTGTATATGTCAGCTAGCATCAATAATTAAATTCCACCAATTGGTGACTTCAAGAATCAAGTGACACCGAACACACCAAATCAATTCGGTAAAAGAACGCTACTGAACCAACTCAGTAAAAGAAACAAAAAAATTGGTAACCAAGCTCACCAATGACCCTGTAGTGCCCACCCATAGTTTTCTTTTTAATTTTATATTGCGAAAATATTTTCAGCCACTTTTATGTGTGTGTTGATATTTCAGTTATTATATGGTTTTGGATGTATTACACTACATGGTGATTTTGATAAATAGATAATTATGGATGTTTTGTGATGCAAATAAATTATATTAGTTATTTTATGATGATGATTTACATGTTTTAAAATGATTCTTATGATTATGATTATACTTACCCCATACTTGCATGTGTATGGTGATCATGTATGCTTTTACTTTCTTGTATGATGTGTTTGATATGGTTGAGGGACAAAGTCGTAGTTACTTGCTTGCGGGATCTACACGATGTCCTAATCCCCACCATTTTTTTTTATGTGTGTGTGTGTGTGTGTGTGTGTGTGTGTACATGTTGGTCTTGTATGTAGGTTTTTAGGTACAAGGCATCAACTTCCCTAAATTGTCAAGATGAGCATGCCCTATCGCAAGTCTCAATGGTAAAAGAGGGGAGATAATATTCAAATCCAAATCCCAACCTAAGCCATTCTATTGTCCTAAAATAGTGGACAAGATTCTAATATTTTACCCTTCTCGAGTTCATCCAAGTGATGTGAGTTTATAGTCCCTTCCTTGAGCATGGTTATGGCTCTTTAAGTTTAGTTCATTTTTTGTTATGGATGTGAATGCTATAATTAGATAACTTATTTAGATTAATTATGTAATTTAAATAAATTAAATTTTTTCTATTTTTAGGTATTTAAATGTGAGAGTATTTAATTAATTAAATTGAATTATTAAATTTAATAATTTTTAATTAAAAGACCTATTTTGAAAATAGAGATATTTAATTAATGAAAATTAATTAAATACATTCACTTTAGATTTAATTAGTTGTAAATGTAACTTTTCGAATAAAAGGTATTTATTAATTAAGAAATCAAATAGCATGTGGAAAATTAAAGTAGACTAAATGTTATTATTTAAATTAACTAGAATGCATTAAGTTGCACAATCAAAATTTAAATAAATTAGATTAAAAGAATTAGTCAATTTTGAGTTAAGAGATTTAACAAAAGCAATTAGAAAATTAGACTTGAGTTTAGAACTAAAATTAAGGGAAATTAGAAATTGATGGAAACAAGGCACTCTGTGGACCTGAGTTCCAACCTTTCATGCAGAATTCAATTTCTTATATTGTGAAGGTTTGGCCATTATTCTCAACACACGGGTTTGGAGAATTTTTGGGGTGAAGGATTTAACTTTGATGCAAATTTTTTGAGATCATGGATTTGTCTTTGTTTCTGGTCATCGTCAAATTTATCTATTTTGGTGTTTGAGGTAGGGTTGATAAACTTGGTGATTGTATTTCTATAATTTTGGAAGGAGTGTATTCTTTGTGTCTATCAGATCTTTGATGTTTTGGGTTGTTTCATGTGATTTATCTTCTTGTAAAAATTTTGGAATTTGATTGTAGGAAATTTTGGTATGCATGCAACCCTTAGTTTAAATTCTTGCTTGATTTTCAATTAGGGTTTGAATTTATGGAAATTGATAGAAATTAATGATTGTTGAAAATTTAGTGAAAGAATATTTGTTTGAAAACCCTAGGTTCAGTTTTACAATAGATTTATTTGGAGAAAAATTAGATCTTGCATTAGATTTGAAAAGAAAGTTTCAATTAAAACCCTAGAAAACATTTTAGAAAATACCCAAATTGGTTGTGCAATTAAGGCTCTCAAATTGTCTATTTTAAGAAAAATGTATATATATGTTGATTCATTTCTTGCTTGATTGAAAAACTTACCCTTTGGAATTGATAATGGATTATATACTCTTGTTTCTACCTTATATTCTCAATTATTTAAAAAAAATTTAAAAAATCAAAAAAATATAGGTATGTTCACTATTTTGGAACAATAATAATACTGGTGTTAATTATTTTAAAAACAAATATATATTAAAAAAATATTCTTAAAAAATATATATATATAGTATATAAAAAAATTTTTAAACAATTAAATAACATGGAGGAGGAGGTCAGGACCACCCATCCTCCCCCAACTTGCCATCAAACAGCCCCAAAGGCTCCCGCGATAGCCCCATGGGACTTTTGCATGACATTTTTTGGACTATCATCGGCAACCCCAAGGGACTATCTGACGATGTCCTTTGGCCTGCCATTGGCAGCCCCAAGGAAACACCGCATGGCGTCCTTTGGATTCTCGTGGGCAGTACCCAAGAGACTATCACACGGGGTCCATGGGACTATCATGGGCAGTACCATGGGTATTGCCACATGGCAGTTCTTATTATTATTATGTTACATTTAAATACCATGTACATTTAAATAACCATGGTAAATTTAAATACCATGTACAATAATAATACTGGTTAGTAATATAGGTATGTACATTTAAATTTATATTTTTATTTTTTAATAGGGAATAATGTTTTGTTTTCTAAGTATGTGAATATTTCTAGTTGAGCATTTCATGCTTTTATGTTATTTATTCCATATGACTCAATTATTTAAATGAGGTTGGCATATTATTTCTTATTTAATTAGTTAATGTATTTTGACTATAAAATTATATTAGGTTAGTAATTTTAATTCCTAGGATCAATTTATTTTGTTAATGTTATAAATTGATTTGTAGGGTGAGAATTTAATTGTTTTTAATGTAATTATAGTCTGTAAGTAATTATTGAGTAAATTAATTTTGTGATGAAATTTACAAATTAGTTTATTGTATTAAATTCTATTATTTGTCTATTTCTTTTCCTTCAATGTTTGGGTTTTAAAGGGGATTAGTATGTCAGCCTAGTAGGTCTATTACCAGAGGCAGGATTAGAGATTATTGTTTATGTTTGTTTTTCTTGCATACTTGAATGATATTCGGTCAAATGTGATCAAACCTTATGGAGTTGATTTTATGATGGTAATTGCATTATGTGTTCTTGTTGTTTCTTGGAATCAGTTTTGGGACATTATGAGATTTGGTTGACTTAGATTCATGATTGGAGATTATTAAACCTAGGGTAGGTTATCTAGGTGTTAGAAGGGAAGTGGCTTACTTTGGAGGCACCGGAGCTAGGAAATGCCTACTTGGGTATCCTTAGTAGATTACTTAATCAAGTGATAATATTAAATTAAATGAGGATTAAAATAAATTAATAAGATAATGATTCATCGCTCATGCCTTGAGTGCTAGTATAGGCTAAGAATGGGAGTGGGAGAAGATGCTTTCCCATCTAGTAGTGATGATGAGTCTTGCATAGTTGGTTTTCCTTATTTGCATGAAAGGAATATTGATCCAAATAGAGTCACTAGCAGATAGATTCCAAATAGGTTACCAGGTGACCTTAGAGTTGACTCATGTGATGATAGTTCCCTAATTTCATTCTAGGTTTCCTACATGTGTTGGTTTCCTATAGGTTGTTATGTGTACCTTTGACTTATGAGTTTTACCTTGAGATAGGAGCTTCTAGGATCCTTTCATAGTTTACTTGATGGATTGGTATTGTTGTCTATATGGGATTTGATGTTATCTCCTCAGCATAGTGGGAGTTGAACCACAGGTTTCCACGAGGTCAAGTGGTACTATTTCTTTTACCATTTGAGAGTCCAACATCCTTGTTCCAGTGTTGGATGATCCAGGTTGTAGTTATTTCCTTTCTATCTTCTTGGAGCTCTATTCTTCATCTTGTACTTATCTATTTGTACTTTTTAATTTATTATAATCACATGCCCTACGACATGTGTAGTGGATGTTGTTGAGTATGTGTATTATATCATTCAATTGTAATTATGATATAATATGTAATTTATGATTGTACAATTGTATTTTGTAGTTTATACATCAAGGAACCCTTGAGATGTGTAATATACCTATGGATATTATATTTATATTTAAGTTCTTATGGACTTTATGTTTTACTTCCACTTGTTTATTCGTCATTGTTTGTAAATATTTAATAAAAAAATTATTCTGCAAACTTAGTATTATATTTTAGGTTAATATCTCCTAGGTTCCCTGGAGGGGGAATTACACTTGGTATCAGAGCCCATGCTTCAAACACTGTGAGCTCTAGGAATATTGTATGCCCATTTTTTGTCTAGTGGTCAAAAATTGAAAATAAAACTTAGACATATAACACCCTTGTAGTTTAGACCTTTTTTTTTGCAATCTTGTCATGTTCAATTTATTTTGTCCTTCTTGATTTTATGTTATAATAAAGATGGTCACCAAGACTAGATCCATGGCTAGAGGTTAAAGTGGAGGCCGTAGTAAGGGACATGGAAGAAGAAGACTTCCTAACCCTCTTGTTAGTCAAAGATTTGAGGAGAGATGGGAAGAGGATGGTAGAGAACAACATGGTGACTCAGGAGAACTTAATGCCATGCATATTCTCTAGACCATTTTAGAGTGCCTACCTATGCAGAAAAAGGCTAATCAAGAAGCATCACATCATTCTGATAATGAGGAGAGATAGAGATCTCAGAGTCTGAAAAAGGAGGGCCACTACCCTCAGTCAGGGAGTCGTAAAGGCTAATCATATGAGATACCTTTTGATATCATGACCACCTCCTTTTAATGGTCTTGGTTCCTATTTTGACACTAATGTTAAGGAAAGATGTGTCATTATGAGTCTTGAGGGCTTTACAGCTTCATGGTGGAAAATAGAGGAAAAAAAACTTGGACTTACTATGGAGATTGTTACTTGGTATATTTTTCTTAGAAAATTTCATGAATGGTTTCTATCAGAGCAGTGGCAGAAATAATGACAACGCACAGATGAGTTCCATAATCTATGGAAGATGTCCATGAATATTTAGGAGTACAAACAAAATTTATTTGAGCTCAGACCCCATGTAAGATACAATGACAATTCACCACTCTTGTTACAAAATTTAATCAGAGGACTCAATGGACACATTATTGGGGGTTATTGTTTTCAAACTTAAGATTGTCATTAAGGATACTTTGATTGAGGCAAAACAAGGTAGAAAGATAGTGGTTCAGACAGGAGTTCCTTCATCTTCGGGCTTTAAAGGAAATTATAATCAAGGTGTAGGAAACTTCAAGAAACCCCCTCTCTATTTTTATAGTCAACAACAGAATGGGACTAATCCTCTAGCACAAAATGGTGGTTCTCACTCCAAGAACTTCTGTAACTTTTCATGCAATAGGTGCAATCAGAACAACTAGCCTACATAGGGTACACATTCAGTTGTGAGTAAGGAAGCTATCAGTAGTGTAGTGTACCCTCCATTGGGAGAGGTTACGGTAGAGGAAATGGTTTCTTCTCTTGTGGGAAACATAGTCACATTGTAGTGAATTTCCCTTAGCATGCATCACATTTTTTAGGATAGAAACATGCAACTTATGAGCCTACTGTAGGGGATGTTGATAGATCTCAAAGGATATTTGCAGTAGTGGACCATCATTAGGTAGAGCATGAGGGTACTATGGTAGAGACTTATGGATCCGCTAGAGGTATTTCTCTTTCTATTTAAATTTGATTTGGGAGATACATAGTCTCTTATATCTTCTTTTATAGTAGAAAGATGCAGGCTAGTAGTAGTAAAGAAAGACATTGGTTGGCAAGTAGAGTTGGCCTCTAGGGCAAGGATTTCAATAGACTCTCTAGTCCATAAGTGTGAGTTTGACCTAGGCAAATTCACCACCACAATAGACCTTCATGTAATTCCTTTGGGATCATATGATGTTGTTCTTAGAATGGATTGGTTAAGTTCACGTAGAGCCAGCATTGATTGTAGACAAAATTTAATCAGATGCAAAGATGATGTTGGTAAATCTTGTGAGATAGTAGGAATTCAGCACCCTATATCTCTTTGTATGATTTCAACTATGCAACTCAAGAGAAACATGCGAAAGGGATGTCAGGTATTTGCAGTAACTATGAATGAGATGGATAATGTGAAAATAGAGGAGAGGACTCTTGATCATCCTATACTTCAAGAATTTATTGATGTCTTTCCTAGTGAGATTTTGGGTATGCCACCCAAGCGTGACATAGATTTTTGCATTGATCTTGTTCTAGGAGAACAACCGATATCTAGAGCTCCTTATCGAATGACCACTTAGGAGTTGAGAGAACTTAAGCTTCAATAAGAGGACCTTTTGGAAAAGGGAAACATTCATCTGAGTGTTTCTCCATGGGGATCATCTGTACTCTTCATTAAGAAGGATGGATATTTATACTTGTGCATTGACTATAGATAGTTGAACAAGGTAATGATCAAGAATAGGTACTCTTTACCAAGGATCGATGATCTCTTTGATTAGATAAAAGGAGATAATTTATTATCGAAGATTGATCTCAAGTCAGGATAGCATCAGTTGAGCATTTAGGATGTGGATATTCACAAGATAACATTTTGCACTCACTATGGACATTATGAGTTCACAGTTGTCCCTTTTGGTTTGACAAATTCTCGATCTATATTCATGTGCTTAGTGATTGGAGTATTTCATTCTTACCTTGACCATTTTTTCTTGTCTTCTTGGATGACATATTGATATACTCTAAAAACCAAGAAGAACACAAGGAACATCTATAACTAGTTTTACAATGTCTTCATGATAATTTAGTTGTATGCTAATGCAACAAAGTGTAACTTCCTTCAGTCATAAGTTCAGTATTTGGGGAACGTAATCTAAGGTGAGGGTATTTCAATGGATTCTTCTAAGATTTAGGCTATAGTTTATTGGCCAACCCCCACCAATATATCTGAAGTCTGTAGTTTCATGGGGTTGGCAAGATACTATCACAAGTTTGTCAAAGACTTCTCTAGAGTTTCTTATCAGATTAATTCTCTCCAGAGGAAAGGGAAGAATTATGTCTGGATAGAGAAGTGTGAAGAGGATTTACATAACCTTAATAAGTTTCTAAACAATACGCCTATTCTAGAAATTCCAGATCCTAAAGTTGATTTTATGGTGTGTGTTGATGCTTCTTTGGAAGGTCTAGGAGTGGTCCTTATGTAGGAAGGACGGGTGATGTCTTATGAATATTGCAAACTCAAGGAGCATGAATTGAATTATCCTACACATGACCTTGAGTTGGCACCTATAGTCCATGCATTGGTATGATGGAGACATTTTCTATTAGGACACCAATTTGAGCTTCATATTGATCATGGAAGCCTACAATATATCTTTACCCAGCCTAATCTGAATGTCAAACAAAGGTGATGGATGGATTTTCTTTATGAATATGACTTTGAGGTCAAATACATCCAAGATAAGGAAAATGTGGTAGTTGATGCCTTGAGTTACAAGAAGCATGAGATATCATCTTTGACTCTTGGTGTATATTTGTGGAGTCATATACTCCAGGCACTTCCTTCAAATACTTGGTACAAGGAAGTGAGAGCTGAGATTGAGTCAAAGAGGCCTTAAGAGGATAGATTTTTAGGGTATGTTTTGGAGTTAGATGATCTTTTGCATTACAAGAGCCAGATATATGTACTCCCATCAGATGATCTTCATACCTTGATCTTATCTAAGGCTCATTGTGCACCTTACTCAGTACATCTAGGTGTCAAGAAGATGCATGTGGACCTTAAATAGTTGTACTATTCATCCAGTATGAAACATGACATTGCTAATTTTGTGGCCAGATGTTTAGAGTTTCAAAGGGTTAAGGCAAACCACTAGCATCGAGCGGATATTTTACAGCCCAATATCATAGAAATGGGATATCATTTCGATGGATTTCATCATGGGGTTTCCTATGACACCTCATAGACATGATATTATTATGGCTACCATTGACTAGTTGACCAAGGTGGCGCACTTCTCTCCTATGAGAGAATCTTACACAACAACTTTAGTAGCTAGGGTCTTCATGTAGGATATTGTGAGATTACATGATATTCCCCTCAAGATTATATCAAGTAGGGATCTAGTCTTCACATCTGTATTTTGGACATCTTTGCAGCATGATCTTGGAGCATAGTTGAATTTTAGTTTGGCATATCGCCCCGAGACCAATGGTTAGACAAAGAGGGTTAATCTATTTCTTGAGGATATATTTAGGATGTATGTCATGGATAGACATAATCTTTGGGAGGATTATTTGTATTTGGCCGAGTTTTCCTAAAATAATGGATATCATAGCTCTGTTGGCATATCACCTTTTCAAGCTTTGTATGGCCATCCTTGTCATACACCTTTGAGTTGGGATAGGCTAAAGGATCATATTTTGTTAGGTCTTGGGATTCTTTGGGATATGGAGTAATAGGTGGAGCGCATCCATGAGCATGTGACTATAACTTAGAATAGACAGAAGAAATATGCAAATGCTCATAGAGTGGACAAGCAGTTTGTTGTTGGTGTTAAGGTGTTCCTAAGAGTGTGTCCATGGAAGAGTTTGATATGTTATGGAAAGGGTTCAAAGTTGGCACCTCATTTTGTAGGACCCTTTAAGATTCTTTAGAGGATAGGAATAATTTTTTACCATCTTGCTTTGTCATCCATCTTGTCTCACATTCATGATATTTTCCATGTTTTAGTATTTACAAAATATATACCAAATGTTGCATGTGTATTTGATTGGAATGCTTTGTAGGTAGAGGACATACAGCTGGATTTGGAGCCCATTCACATTCTTCAGTAGCGAAATCTAAACCTTACGGAATGCACCATCAAGAAGGAAAGGGTCTAATGGGACCCTATAGATGAGTCATCAGTGACTTGGGAGGACACAATGAGATTACAGGATTTATATCCCTATTTGTTTGTAGGCTTCTAGGAGTAAGCCTAATTCTAGGGGGGTGGATGTAGTGCCCACCCATAGTTTTATTTTCAGTTTTATATTTCCAAACTCTTTTAGGCCACTTTTATGTGGGTGTTGATATTTCAATTATTATATAGTTTTGGATGTATGACACTACATGGTGATTTTAATAAGTGGATAATTATGGATGTTTTATTGATGCAGTTAGATGATGTTAGTTATTTTATGATGATAATTTACATGTTTTAAAATTATGCTTATTATTATGATTATACTTACCCCATACTTGCATATGTATGGTGATCACGTATGCTTTTACTTTCATGTATGACATGTTTGATATGGTTGAGGGACGGAGTCATAGTTACCTTCTTGTGGGATCCACACAATGTCCTGATCCCCACCATTGCTTGTTTTATATGTGTGTGTGTGTGTGTGTGTGTGTGTGTGTCCATGTCAGTCTTGTATGCAGGTTTGCAAGTACCAGGCATCGACTTCCCTGAATTGTCAGCATGAGCATGCCCTATCACAAGTCTCAATGGTAAAAAAGGGGAGATAATATTCAAATCCAAATCCCAACCTAAGTCATTCTATTGTCTTGAAATATTGGACAAGATTATGATATTTTACCCTTCCTGAGTTCGTCCAGGTGATGTGAGTTTATAGTCCCTTCCTTGACCAAGGTTATGGTTCTTTAAGTTCATTTGATTTTTGGTAATGGATTTGATTTCTATAATTAGATAATTTATTTAGATTAATTATGTAATTTAAATAAATAAGATTTTCGCTATTTTTAGCTATTTAAATGTGAGAATATTTAATTAATTAAAATTAATTAAATGTAGGTATTAAATTTAATGATTTTTAATTAAAAGGCCTATTGTGAAAATAGAGATATTTAATTAATGAAAATTAATTAAATACATTCACTTTAGATTTAATTAGTTGTAAATTTAACTTTTCTAATAAAAGGTATTTATTAATTAAAAAATTGAATAGCACGTGGAAAATTAAAGTAGGATAAATGTTATTATTTAAATTAATTAGAATGCATTAAGTTGCACAATCAAAATTCAAATAAATTAGAATAAAAAAATTAGTCAATTTTGAGTTAAGTGATTTAACAAAAGAAATGAGAAAATTAGACTTGAGTTCAAAACTAAAATTAAGGGAAATTAGGAATTGATGGAAACAAGGCTCTCTGTGGAGTTGAGTTCCAACCTTTGCATGTGGAATTCAATTTCCTATATTGTGAAGGTTTGGCCATTATTCTCAACACACAGGTTTGGAAAATTTTGGGGGTGAAGGATTTCAATTTGGTGCAAATTTTCTGAGAGCTTAGATTTGTCTTTGTTTCTGGTCATCATCAAATTTATCTTTTTTGGTGTTTGAGGTAGGGTTTGATAACCCTTGTTATTATATTTATGTAATTTTGGAAGGAGTGTATTCTTCGTGCCCTTCAGATCTGGATGTTTTGGGTTGTTTTATGTGATTTATCTTCTTGTGAAAATAATGGAATTTGATTGTTGGAAATTTTGGTATGCATGCAACCCTTGGTTTAAATTAATATATTAAAAATATATATATAGTATATAAAAATTTCATAAAAAAATTAAATAACATGGAGGGGGAGGTGGGGACCACCCATTCTCCCCCCACTTGCCATACGAAAACCCCAAAGGTCATCATGGAAACCCCACGGGACTGTTGCATGACATCCTTTGGACTGTTGTCTGCAGCCCCAAGGGATTGTCGCATGACATCCTTTGGACTGGGCCACCATCAATAGCCCCAAGGGATTGTTGCAAGGAGTCCTTTGGACTATCGTGGGCAGTGTTCAAGAGACTGTCGCATGGAGTCCATGGGACTGTCGTGGGCAGTAGCATCGGTACTGCCACACAATAGTTGTGGGGTGGGACATTGCCCCCCCCCCCACAGTTTATTGTATTATTTTTATTTTATTAAAAATTAAATTAATTTTTATTTAATTTATTTTAAAAATAAAATTAAGGTTTTTTATATAAAAGAATATAGTAATTATAAAAATTAAGGTATAAATAAATAAACTGATATTTTATTTAGAGTAGTATAATGTTATAAATTGATTTGTAAGGTTAGAATTTATTTCGTTAATGTTATAAATTGATTTGTAATGTTAGAATTTTATTGTTTTTAGTGTAATTATAGTCTGTTAGTATTGAGTAAATTAATTTCGTGATGAAATTTACAAATTAGTTTATTGTATTAAATTCTATTATTTGTCTATTTATTTGTCTTCCGTGTTTGGGTTTTAAAGGGGATTAGTATGTCAGCCTTGTAGGACTATTACTAGAGATGGGATTAAAGATTATTGTTTATGTTTGTTTTCCTTGCGTACTTGAATGATATTTGATCAAATGTGAGCCAACCTTATGGAGTTGATTTTATGATGGTAATTGCATTATGTGTTTTTGTTATTTCTTGGAACCATTTTTGGGACATTATGAGATTATGTTGACTTAGAGTCATGATTGGAGATTATTAAACCTAGGGTAGATTATCTAGGTGTTAGAAGGGTAGTGGCTTACTTTGGAGGTTCAAGAGCTAGGAAGTGGCTACATGAGTATTCTTAGTAGGTTACTTAATCAAGTGATAATATTAAATTAAGTGGGGATTAAAATGAATTAATAATATAATGATTCCTCATCCATGCCTTGAGTGCTAATATAGGCTAAGGATGGGAGTGGGAGAAGATGCTTGCCTGTCTAGTAGTGATGGTGATTCTGGCATAGTTTTTTTTCCTTGTCTGGGTGAAAGGACTACTGATCCGTATAGAGTCACTAGCAGTCAGAGTCAAGAGAAGCTACCCAGTGATCTTAGAGTTGACTCATGTGATGAAACTTCCCTGATTTCATTCTAGGTTTCCTACATGTGTTGGTTGCCTCTGGGTTGTTGTGTGTACCTTTTATTTATGAGTTGTACATTGAGATAGGAGCTTCTAGGATCCTTTCTTAGCTTACTTGATGGATTGGTAGTTTTATCTATATGGGATTTGATTTTATCTCCTCGGCATGGTGGGAGTGGAACCCCAGGTTTTTACGAGGTCGGGTGGTAGTGATTCTTTTACCATTTGAGACTCTGACGTCCTTGTTCTAGTGCTAGATGATCTTGGCTACAATTATTTCCTTTCCTATCTTCTTGGAGTTCATTTCTTGATCTTGTACTTCTCTATTTGTACTTTTTAATTTATTATAATAACATACCTTGCAACATGTGTAGTGGATGTTGATGAGTATGTGTATTCTATCATTCAATTGTAATTATGATGTAATATGTAATTTACGATTGTAATTATATTTCATATTTTCTACATCAAGGAACCCTTGAGATGTGTAATCTACCTATGGAGATTATATTTATATTTATGTTCTTATGGACTTTATATTTTACTTCCGCTTATTTATTCATCATTGTTTGTAAATATTTAAGAAAAAAAATATTTTGCAAACTTAGTATTATGTTTTAGGTTAATATCTCCTGGGTTCCCTAGTGGGGGCATTATAGACTAATAGGAATACTTCACCGAGAACTCAAAAGTAGTTATCGATCAAACTAAACAAGATACCGAGTAGCTAAACAAGTTGTAACATATTTTTGGTTGATCTAGGATTGTCATAAACCCAAGATACTCCTACATCAAGAAATCTTCATTTGCATACACGATGCTTGGGATTTTGAGGTGAAGGAGGTACAAGACGATGAGGATGAGTGGTGGGAGGAGATATTGGACTTGTTTACCATCTAGTCTTTGATGGAGGTATGGATATCAGTCATCTCTAAGGCCACCTCTCAGCATTAGGCCCAATAAAATTTGTGTTGTTTTCTTTTCTTTTCTTGTTTCTCTAACACTAACCTCCACTATCTTTTTTTTTGGATTTCTTTAGTTATAAATGATTTTTGTGTGTTTCTAAACATGATTTATTATGTTTATTAACACTATTAACCTCAAGGGAATCATACTCTTGTGTTATAGTCTCACTTCCATGTTCAGTATAGTGAAGGAAACTCATTTTTTTTGGTATTCAAGCATCCATGTTCACATTCTGCCACCTACTATGCATACTTGTGTTTTACTATTCACTTTTTACAAGTATTATTAGTTTTCATTAAGAAAATTTTGGGGTTCAAGGGTTTAATAAGGGTTGACAATAAATGTAAATGGGTTGCACTAATTTTGGGGTTTAAGGGTTTAGTAAGCTATCTGCAACATAGTTTACTGATGATTGTTAATGGGTTACAATTATTTTACAATTTCTATATTATAGGATTCCATTTGTAGTGTTTCTCTTTTAAGTAATGGCTTTCGAATTATTTATGTGCCATTTGTTGTGTATGGCAATGGTATTTCAAGATTCTTACTATTTTCAATATTTTTTGGCAAATTGGGTTTGCTAGGTTTTCATTTTTTTTTGTTTCATAGGTTTTCATATTTTGCAATAAGTTGTATATTTTTGGGCTTCTATTAGGCCTCTATGGTTTCAAATTTAGTGTTAAGGGTTCTAAATTTCAATTCCAATGTTGAGGGTTAAGAGTTTAATAAGTTATATGCTTCATGGTTTCAATGTGATTTTTAAGGCTTTCCTAATTTATTTTATTTAACCAATTTTGCATTCTCAATTTTAGTGTGGAGGGTTTGCAATTTCATTCCACTATTAAGGATTGACAATTTGATAAGTTGTAACAATTTTTTGGAATCTATTACACTCCGAAGAGGTATACAATTCATTTCTATTTATTTGTTGTAGGATTTCAAATTTACTGTTAAGGGTTTTTAGTTTCACTTCCAATGTTGGGTATTAAGGGTTTAATAAGTTATTTAGTTAATGGTTTCAATGTGATTGTTAATGCTTTCCAAATTCATTTCATTTTATTATTTTTAGGTTCTCAAGTCTACTGTAAAGGGTTTGCAATTTTGTTTCCGCTTTTAGGGATTAAGGCTTTGAGAAGTTATCTTTTTTTGGAATCAATTTCACTCCTAAGGGATATACAAATCATTTCAAATATTTTGTTGTAGGATTTCAAATTTATTGTTAAGGGTTTTAAGTTTCACTCCCAATGTTGGAGATTAAGGATTTAATAAGTTATTTTCTTAATGGTTTCAATGTCATTGTGAATGCTTTCCAAAATCATTTCATTTTATTAGTTTTAGGTTATGCATTTTACTGCAAAGGATTTGCAATTTCAATTCCACTTTTAGTGATGAAGGATTTGATAAGTGTTAAGGGTTTTTAATTTCAATTTCAATTTATTAGTTGTAGGGTTTCAAATTTAGTGTTAGTTTTAATTTTCTTTTATCAGTTTTAGGTTGTCAATTTTAAGGTAGTAGGTGTTTTCAATTTCAATTCCAATGTTGGGAATTAAGGATTTAATAAGATATCTATTTTTTGAAACCAATGTCCCTCCAAAGTGACATAGAATTTATTTCAATTTATTGGTAGTAGGCTTTCAAATTTATTATTAAGGTTTTCATTTTTAATTCCAATGTTGAGGATCAAGGGTTTAATAAGTTATTTTCTTGGTTGTTTCCATGTGATTGTTAATATTTTCCAACTTCATTTCCTTTTATCAATTTTAGGATGTCAATTTTAGTGTGGTAGATGTTTTCAATTTCAATTCAAATGTTGGAAATTAAGGGTTTAATAAGATATGTATTTTTTGAAATAAATTTCCCTTCAAAGTTATATAGGATTCATTTTAATTTATTGGTTGTAGGGTTTCAATTTTAATTCCAATATTCAGAATTAAATTTTTAATATGTTATATGTTTAATGGTTTCAATATGCTTGCATATAGATTCTAGACCCAATTTTTTTCACCACCCTAGATGGTTGAGGTGGAAACCCCAAATAAAAAGATGAGCCCATTTGGAATTTATTTTCCATTGAGGGTTTCCATTTTAATTTATCAGTTAAAGGGTTTCCATAATAGTGTTAAGGGTTTCTCCATGTACTATTTTCTTGACTGTAGTTGTGATGATTCGAACGTCACAAACTAGTTTGGTAATAGTAGTCATATTCCTTCCTCTTTTTAAGTTATGGTCTTTTCAATTCTTCTCTAACCAAACTTGTTTGTGAAGTTGGCCATTTTTCAGCTGCACCTAACAAAATAGACGGGCTCAACACAAAACAAGTTGATAGATGCTAGTGCCATGCAACTTCTAATAGCACTAATTCCTATGTAGAATTGACCGACCCAAACCATTAGACCTGTCCCTCTTAGAAAATAGCTGAATTCTTGAAAGTAAAGCTTCTAATTGAAAAATCAAATTGACAAGAGGGCATAGATTAAATATGCCACACCAACATAGCAAAGTTGTAAATTACAAGTAGACTTTGAAACCATCTCATTCTCTCTCATGGCCATTACCCTGATTGTCATTACTTCTTACGTCCACCTTATGCTTCAACATGCAGCTGTATTTACATTCGACTAAGGAGATGCCTATTAACAATAAAAATCCATTCAATACTGCCTTGTGAAATCTCTTGCATGCTACTGTTGAATTATTTTCCAGGTATCTATCCTATCTACTGATTCCTTCATGTTCATTTCTACTAAAAATTCAAACAAAAAAAAGAGCCATTTCTAAATACATATTAAAGCATCAATTTCCTCATAGTAAATATGTTTCAGGTCCACTTCTACAAGATTATGTGTAATGGTAATAACATTATACTTATGTTTTTCATTTATGTTTGGGAAATCTCATTTAAGGCTTTAAAAGCGCCCTTTAATTTGGGATGTCATAAAAACTCTTTAGAGTAGAAAGGATTGTAAGCCACAACTTGCCATACAAACAAGATTATAAATTTTTGTTTCGATTCTGGATCTCCTGAGGTGACACTAATTCAAAACAATCAACACAAGTGATGTTGACATGAACATAACTAAACATATGAAAGTATAGTTTTGAACACTTTTAGGATTGCAATGCATGTTTTATTTATGATCTCAGATTGTAATGCACTTTGAACTTTAGTTTTATAGGATGACAATGCACTTTGAAGTGTATTTCTTTAGGAGTTGACTGAATTAAATTATGTAAATATATACATATATGGGTAAGTGCACAAAGATGGGGGACCAAAAAGGGGGTATAAGATGCCACTTTTTTTTCCCAGAAATCGTAAATTATAAACTTTGATGAGAAATTGAAGATAGTTAGACTCAAGTTTTCAAGATGTGAATAAACAAGAGTTGTAGTACTTCGAATCTAGTTTCTAAACTACTAATTTATTTTTGAAAATGGTGCAGTTTAAGGCCCTCAAAAAGAGGGAGCACAAAAAGTCATCCTATTTTTTGTGAAAAAACATAACATAGTGTCTAGTGTGCTTCCCCTAAAATGTTAACTTTTTTTTTTATATTTTTAATCACTCTAGTGATAATTTAAAACTAACACCACATAGTTTATCCTGTATTTTTCTGCTAATTTTTTAATGAACATGTGATTTTTATGAATTTTTTGAATGAACACATCCTGAAAATGTTGAATTTGTGTGTGCTGCCCCTAGAAGTCATTGAAAACTAATAAAAATTTATTATTATTTTTAAAGTGTGTAGAATGGAATCTAGTTTCTAAAAAAGTAACTTGTTGCAAAATTTGACGAACAACCCAAAATCTAAGCCCAAAATACTACACGTTGGTTTTTGACAAAAATCAGACATACATACAAAAGAATTCAAAATAAATTATATGGTTAGATAGCTAAAATAGAGATCTATAATTTATCATGTCATCTAATTTTATCATTTTTGAACCACAAGTAAACCTAATGAGGAGCACACAAAAAATATGTGAATTTTATGTATGTTTGTTGGAAAACACATCTCAGACTTGTTTGAATCCTCCAAGTCTTTGGGTTGGATCTCCAAGGAAAATCCAAACCTTAGACTTGGTGGATTCCAAGGCACTTAAAATCACGTACTCACAATAGCATGTACGCTCTATAGCATGTATGCACTATTCAAATTTAAATGTTTCCCCAAGGTTGCATTAAGTGCAAAATTGAAATATAATGGCTTACATAGCGTGTACACACTATAGTGCGTATGTTGTTTGTATGTGGCAATAAAGGACAAAAAATACACTTCTAAATATGGTGCACTCATGTTGATTTCAGCACCAAGACCATACATAGAATGTAAAATTTTATGTATATAGTTTCAAGATGTTTGAGAGTGGTTTCAACTTCATAGGAGTTAAGATAAAGATTCTAGATTTTAACAGTTTTTAGAAAATTTTAGAATTTGGAAAATTTCAAGAATTAGCACATGGTCTTCAGCATAATTTCCAATTGACTATTGATTGTAACATTAAGCCCTTGAATTGTGCATGATCATTTTAGGATTTTTCTTTATTGTATTTTTTATAGATTTAACATCATCATCATCATCATCATCATCTCTCTCTCTCTCTCTCTCTCTCTCTCACACACACACACACACACATAGCTCTCCCCTATTTAGGAAACTTGGTAAGTGGTGAGGCCTTCGGTGCCTTCCTAAACCCTAAGCGGTTCTAGAAGAGTGCTCTACACCTTTAGAAGATCCTACAACAAACACAAAGCCAATATCTTCACTGGAGGATTCTATGTCCTTCACTAGCTTTTACTCCCCCTGGTCTCAACTAATACTTGGTTCCCTCTTTAACCAATTCAGCTCGGTAGATACTTGGTGCCTTTGTTAACTGAGTGGGCTTAGTTGATTCACCGAGTTATTTTCTGACGCTCGGTAATTTCTACTGAGCAGCGTCCCCTACTGTCTTTGACTTAGTAGTAAGAACCTTTATATTAGGAAGGGGATGGAAAGGTTCCATTCTCATGATATGTCTCCTATGGGAGTTATTTCCACACCTTTTTATGTTTTGAATAACATTCTCTAGGTTTTAGGCCTTTCGGGCTTGTAACCTTCTGAGCGAGGTTCTGGGGACTTAGTTCCAAATTCTTACAAGGAAACTAAAAAAAGTATTGTATATTTAGACACCCTTTATTGAGTTGTATCAAACCTTTAGATTTCAAGATCTCAACCAGTACAGATAATACCTAACTCTTCCTGATCCACTAGTCCTAATAGGGCTAATTAACTCGACTATTTAACGAAAAGTTCACTAGTTGATTGTCCAAGGAAAACCCTCAATTGGAGTGGTGTTAGGAATCCCAATAAGACAACAATCTTTCATTAGATCATTTTTATCCACCCAGGAAGTGCTACTGTCACTTCCCTCTTCCATATCCTGGACTAAGCACATAGAGATGCTTGGCCTAGAGCCTGCAAGAAGACTTCTCAAGAAAATCCCCTTTCTTCTGCACCTTTAAGGATCTAAAATACATTGACCCTAATTTCATTTCCCCACTTTTCATGGGTATCCCATAAAGGAAAATCAAGTTAGGGCATTATCTGTTAAAACCTTGGTTCAAGAGGGTTTCCTAAAAACCCGGTAAACAACCTTGTCTATCTCTTGACTCCAATCTCCAAACTAACTCAATCCAAATGCATTGGAGTCCTAATTCATGTTATGTGATGGATCAATCAATATTATTTCTTCACACTTCTGTACCAATCCATACATGTCCTATTACAGTCTAGAATGTAGAGAAAAATAAAGGATTTTTATTGATTGAGTGCAAAATTACATAATTCTTGTCTCCCACTATCTTCCACCATCCTAAAAGGGATATTTGAAGAACTTCCCTAATGAATCAAACCATTTTTCAATCATTTGTGACCATTGGGAAGTTTTTACAAGTCGGTAGCAACTTTTCAAAGAAGTTGCCAAGCAACATTTCTTGCATTTTGTAACTTTTTGCAAAATGTTGCATTCTTGCTTGTAATGAGCCTATAAGGCCTAAGCCTTGGATACTAAGGATAAAAAACATTATTAAATCATTTAAATAACCTAAAATACACCTAGTAAAATATAAACACCTAAATGTGCCTTTGGACCATAGTAAAAAACCCATGGTTTATAACCACACCGAGGGTGACTAGGTCTTACAAGTTGGCTATTAACTAAATCTATGAGATTGGCTCTTGATGGAGATCTAACATTGAAGGATGTAGGGAGGTGCCCCTCCACCATACTCCCTTTTTTTGAAAACTCAAGTTCCACTGGAGAGAAATTTTTTAAGAGATGTTCCATGTTTCTTTATACATTCTTCATTCATCCATGTAGCATCAATGCCGGGTAACCCTTCCATTTGACCAAGTAGTCAGTGTATGTTTTCTTGTTGGTCCATTTCACAACCTTGGAATCAAGAATATTTTCCAAATATAATGGTTGTCTTAGTGGTAAGTCCTTTATCCATTATTCCTGTGTATCTTCAATATCCTGCAAAGCGTTACTAGATCCTACATCACCCTTAAAAGGAGTGAGATCACAAATGTTAAAGATAGGAGAAATAGAAATAGTAGGGGGTAAAGAAATTTCATAAGCATTATCCCCAAATTTATGAATTATTTGATAGGGACCAATCTTTCTCATATGTATTTTGGTGTGTCCCCTAGGTAGCCTTACCTTGTTCAGGTATGGCCATACTTGATCTCCTTATTTGAAAGTAACATGTCTTTTCTTCTTATCTGCCTATTCTTTGTACTTTGTAGTAGTCTGTTGTAATGTATCTCAGACTTTATCATGAATTTGTTTAATCCATGTAGATCATTCTTCTCCCTATGCACTAACCTTGAAGTCAGTCGGTAACTCTCTTAACTCCATGACTCCTATTGGATGTATTCCACAGTTCACTTGGAATGGTGTCTTCCTTGTTGATCGATTTACTAAATCATTGAAAGAAATTTTTTCTTGACGAAGGATAGCATCCCAAGTCTATCCATATTGTTTTTTTAGACACCTTAGAAGGTTCCCTAATGAACTATTTACAACTTCTGTCTGCCCATCTGTTTGTGGATGGTATGCATAAATGAATGACAAGTTTGTCCCCAACTTTTTCCAAAGGGTTCACCAAAAATGCCCTTGGAATTTCACATCTCTATCTAAGATAATGGATGTTGGAAATCCATTGAATTCTAACCACTTCTTTAAAGAAAAAGTTAGCAATATGTGAAGCATCATTAGAAAATTTACAAGGAACAAAGTGTGCCATTTTTCTATATCTATCAACTATAACAAAGATGTTGTCAAATCTCTGTTTAGTTCTCAGAAGTCCAAAGACAAAATGCATACTCACACTGTCCCATGGCTTTGTTGGAATTGGGAGTGGTTGATATAGACCTTGATTTGTCCTGACTCCTTTAGCCTTTTGACAAATAGTGCATGTCTCAACAAATTTTTTGACATCAGTGGGTAACTGAGGCCAATGATAGTTTCTCCTTACAAGTTCAAGTGTCTTATCAATGCCAAAATGACCTAATGTACCACAATGCTTCTCCCTTATCATATTTTCTCTCATAGAGCATTTAGGAATACAAAGTTGACCTCCTTTGAAAAAAATACCATTCTATAATAAATATTATGAATAAGTGGAGTTATCTGCATCTGAGAGAGTAGAGAAAACCTTATAGAAATCACCAAAGTTTGAATCATCCTTGTATAGGTGCTTGAGGGAATAAATTCCCATGCTTTGGACCTACACTTCTTCAACCAAAATTACTCTTCTACTGAGAAAATTTTTAACTTTTCTTGAGGTTCCTTTCTTATGCTTGATAGAAAATGTGAATGCTTGGAGTTGTTCAACCCATTTCATGTGCCTGCAGCTTAACTTATCCCGACTTTTTAGAAAACCTAAAGCATGATTATTTGTAAAGACAATAAATTCCTTAGGAAGAAATTAGTGCCTCCATTTCTTTAGGGCTTGAACCATAGCATAAAGTTCCAAGTCATAAGTATTGTATTTCTTCTTTGCTTCATCTAATTTTTCTGAGAAGAAAGCCACTAGCCTTCCATCCTAACTGAGGACTACACCTATGGCTAGGTTACTAGCATCCATTTCTACTATGAACAACTTGTTGAAGGTTGGGAGTGCCAAAATGGGGTATTGTGCTACTCTCTCTTTCAAATACTCAAAAGCTTCATCTGCTTATGTTGTCCACTAAAATTTTGTTTTTCTACCACCCTTGATGGTATCAAGTAAAGGTGCACAAATGTGACTGAATTTTTTAATAAAATTCCTATAAAAGGTATCCAATCCATGAAAGCTCTTGACTTCTCCTGGAGTCTTTGGTATGGGCCAATTAATGATAGCCTCTACCTTTTCAAGATCCATTTTTAAAGTTCCCTTTGAGATGACAAAACCAAGAAATATCAGTTCTTGTTGTATGAAGGTACACTTTTCCAAATTTATGGATAGTTTTTTCTCATGTAAACTTGTTCTAAATGTCTCATGTGTTCTCCTATAGTTCTAATGAATATTAGGATGTCATCTAAATAGACTACCACAAACTTGCCTATAAAATCATGAAGCACTTCATTCATTAATCTCATGAAGGTGCTAGGAGCATTGCTAAGGCTAAATGGAATTGCAAGCCATTCATGTAATCCTTCAGTGTTTTAAATATAGTCTTCCACTCATCTCATAGCCTTATTCTTATTTGATGGTAACTAGATTTAAGGTCAATTTCAGATAAATAACATGCTCCTCCAAGTTGGTCTAATAGATCTTCTATTCTGGGTATAGGGAATCTATATCTGATTGTTATTTTGTTTACTGCCCTGGATTCAGTATATAGTCTCCATTTTCCATCCATTTTAGGGGCCAAAACACTTGGGACTTCACAAGGGCTAAGACTCTTTTGTATGAGTCCTTTTAACAACAATTCACTAATTTGTCTAGTGACTTCTACATTCTAGTCAAGAGTGATTTTATAAGAAGCCTTGTTGGGTAGGGAAGCACTTGTAATGAAATCTATTTGGTGATAGATCTCCCTCAATGGTGGGAGTTCATCTGGTGTATCTCTTGCAACTATTCCTTTGTACTTCTACAGTAGACTATCTACTTCCTTCGGTACTTCTTCATGCACTATTTTCTCCTTTGGTTTAAGGACTAAGGCATATCCTCCTACATCTAAATTTTGAATAGTGTTGATCATCTGTTGTTCTCCTACAAGCATGACTAATTCTTCTTTGGTTTTTTCTTGTTGAGGATTAGGAAGAGGGAGCAAGTTGTATTTGTGACCATTTTGAATAATTTGGTATTTGTTTGTGACTCCATCATGTTTAGCTTCCAGATCATACTACCATGGAAATCCATATCTACAACATCACAAAGGACTCTATCCTTGTAGTATTTAATGGAGAAATCTACCCAAGCATGTTCATTTATGAGGGTTTATTGCCCTTTTGTCAACCAAGATACATGGGATGGGTTTGGGTGGGGTATCTTTTCTAATTTTAATTTATTTACCATTTCTCTAGATACAAGATTTTCAGTAGAACCAGAATCAATTACTAACTTGCATACCTTTCCATGGCTTTTGCAGTTGGTCTTGAAGAGATTCTTCCTTTGAGGAGGCTCCAACGGTACGTGTGCTTGGATTAAGGTCCTCTTCATCATGAGGGATACACCTTCTTCTCCTATATAGTCTCTTACACTGTCAGCATCATCTTCTTGCACTAGGTTGGCTCTTCTTTCACCTTGGTTATTCTTCTTGTCTTTGTTCAGACACCTATTCATGTAGTGACCTGTCTGATTGCAGTTATAGCACCTGATCTAACCATTGTTTCTTCCTCCATTTCTACCTTTCCATTTCCTCTTCTTCCTCTGTATCCACCTCTTGAACTACTTTCTTCTTAGGTGTTCTTATTGGATTCTCCTTGTGGTCTATTATTCTAGCCTCTTCCTCCAAAGTTTCCTCTACCTCTTTCATTCTTATCTTTTCCACTACCACTCTGTTCATTCCTCCTTTTGATCTTTTCTTCAACTTTCAATGCCAATTGATAGTGTTGGTTTATTTTGGTAGGGCTTTTCAAACTAAGTTCATCCTGAATTGAGACCCTTATGCCTTGCATATACTGAGCAAGCTTCACACAATCTAGTTCAGCAAGCTTGGATTTCATTAACAATCTTTGAAATTCTTTAGTATAACTAGAGATATCCATCTCCTTCTGTCGTAGACTCATTCTTCTTTTATGAAGTTGGACTTCATAATATTTAGGCATGTAAGCTTCCCTAAGTAGGGTCACCATCTTCTTGCAAGTGGTGATTAGATTCTTTCCATTCTTCACCCTATCATCTTGAGTGAAGTTCCACCATGTGAGTGCAAAGCCTTTGAGCTTTGACTTAACAAACTTCACCCTCTGATTCTCAGGGATGTCTTCACAATCAAAGAAACTATTTAGGGCATCCACCCAATCCATTGTAACATCTAGTTCCATCTTGCTATCATATGTAGGAAACTCAAGCTTGGTGACCATGGTTCTCTTCTCCATAGACTTTAGAGTCTTCATAAGTAGGCTCTGGTATGCAGGACATTCCTCTTCTTCCTATTCAAGGGGTTCTTCTTCACTCCCTTCTTTGACATCATCAGAGTTTCCACTACTTCTCTTTTGAAGCTCTTCCCTAAGCCTATCCATTTCTTGCCTCATCTACTACATTTTAGTGTCTCTTTGCTCATCATGCTTTGTCCCTTTCTCTCTCAGGTATCTTACTATCTCTACATTGGTCATCCTTGATGAAAATCCTCCTTCATCTTCTCCTTCCATGGTGCTCATATATCTTTACCCTATGGATTGGTATGGAAGTGTGAAGAAATAATATTAATCGATCTGTCACCGAACATGAATTATGACTCCAATGCATTTGGATTGAGTTAGTTTGGAGATTGGAGTCGAGAGATAGATGAGGTTGTTTACCAAGTTTTTAGGAAACCCTCTTAAACCAGGGTTTTAATAGATAATGCCCTTACTTTCTTTTCCTTTTTAGGATACAGATGCGAAGTGGGGAAATGCAAGTAGGTTCAATTTATTTTAGATCCTCAAAGGAATGGAAGAAAGGGGATTGTCTTGAGAAGTCTTCTTGCAGGCTCTAGGCCAAGCATCTCTATGTGCTTGGTCTAGGATATGGAAGAGTGAAGTGACAGTAGCACTTTGTGGGTGGATAAAAATGATCTGATGGATAGATTTTTGTCTTATTGGGATTCCTAACACCACTCCAATTGATGGTTTTCCCTTGACAATCAACTGGTGAAATTTTCCTTAAATAACTAAGTCAATTAACCCTATTACAACTAGTGGATCAGGAAGAGTTAGGTATTGTCTATACTAGTTGAGATCTTGTGATCTAGAGGTTTGATACAAGTCAATAAATGGTGTTTGAATATACAATATGTTTTTTAGGTTCCTTGTAAGAATTTGGAGCTAAGTCCCTAGAACCTCTCTTAGAAGGCTACAAGTCCGGAAGGCCTAAAACCCAGAGAATGTTATTCAAAACATAAAAAAGTGTGGAAATCACTCCCATAAGAGACATATAGTGAGAATTGAACCTTTCCATCCCCTTCCCAATATAAAGGTTCTTACTACTAAGTCAAAGATAGTAGGGGATACTACTCAGTAGAAATTACTGAGCATCAGAAAACAACTTGGTGAACCAATCGAACCCACTCAGTTAACAAAGGCACCGAGTATCTACCGAGTCAACTTGGTTAAAGAGGGAACTAAGTATCAGTCGAGCCTAGGGGAGAAAAATCTAGTGAAGGACATAGAATCCTCTAGTGAAGATAGTGGCTTTGTGTTTGTTGTAGGATCTTCTAAAGGTGTAGAACACTCTTCTAGAACCACTTAGGGTTCAGGAAGGCACCAAAGGCCTCACCACTTACTGAGTTGCCTAAATAGGGGAGAGCTCTCTCTCTCTCTCTCTCCCATCACTAACTTTGTCTATTTTGGGACCTAATTTTCCTCTTTCTCTTTCTACCTCATCTCTGTCCCCTCCACCCTCTCCTCTATATCTACCTCATCTATTCCCCTCCCCTTCTCACCATTTCTTCTCCCTTATTACCATCTATCTCCACCTCATGTCTCTCACCCTCACCCCCTTCTCTCACTCTCGCTCTCACATTTATCTCCCCTTAAATACCATTTTTCACTCTCTAATCTCCCTCTTCTCAACATATTTTCCCCTAAATTAACCTCTATCTCTACCTCATGTCTCTAACTCTCTCCCCCTTCTCTCACTCTCACTCTAACATTCATCTCCCCTTAAATACTCTCTTTCACTCTCTACCCTTCCTCTTCTCACCATATCATCCCCTAATTTAACCTCTCTCTCTCTCTCTCTCTCTCTCTCTCTCCCATCACTAACTTTGTCTATTTTGGGACCTAATTTTCCTCTTTCTCTTTCTACCTCATCTCTGTCCCCTCCACCCTCTCCTCTATATCTACCTCATCTATTCCCCTCCCCTTCTCACCATTTCTTCTCCCTTATTACCATCTATCTCCACCTCATGTCTCTCACCCTCACCCCCTTCTCTCACTCTCGCTCTCACATTTATCTCCCCTTAAATACCATTTTTCACTCTCTAATCTCCCTCTTCTCAACATATTTTCCCCTAAATTAACCTCTATCTCTACCTCATGTCTCTAACTCTCTCCCCCTTCTCTCACTCTCACTCTCACATTCATCTCCCCTTAAATACTCTCTTTCACTCTCTACCCTTCCTCTTCTCACCATATCATCCCCTAATTTAACCTCTCTCTCTCTCTCTCTCTCTCTCTCTGGAGTCCTAGGATGCATTAATTTGTCCTACGACCCCTTTACAACTCTTACAACCCCTAAGATGTAGAGAGAGGGATCCTAAAGAGTCATAGGGGGTCTTAAGACCCCTTGTGACCCCTTAGGACATGTTACCATACATCCTATGGGTCCTAAAGTTTTTAAATGGGTCATAAGGGGTCCTAGGACACATTAATGTATCCTAGTATATGGTAAGGGACCCTAAGGAGTTGTAAGAGGTCCTAGGACACATTAATGCTTCCTAGGACCCCTTATGAACCATTAGGACATTTTACCATACATGTTAGGGGCCCTAAAGACTCCTCAGGGGTCACAACATATCTTATGACACATTAATATGTCCTAGGACCCCTTAAGACCCCTTACAACCCATTAGGACCCCTTATAATATAGTAGTGTATGGTAAGGGTTCATAAGGGGTCTTAGGATAAATTAATATGTCCTAATACCCCTTACCATACACTAGTGTGTGGTAAGGAATCCTAAGGGTTCCTAGGACACATTAACATGTCCTAGGACCCCTAAGATGTAGAGAGAGTGGTGATAATAGGTCATAAGGGGTCCTAGGACACATTAATGTGTCATATGACCCCTTAAGACACCTTACGACCCATAAATATACATTAGTACATGGTAAGGGGTCATAAGGGGTCTTAAGGGGTCCTAGGACACATTAATGTGTCTTAAGACCCCTTATTACCCCCTATAATCCCTTACCATACATTAATGTACAGTAAGGGGTTTTAAGGGGCATTAAGTGATCCTAGAATACATTAATGTGTCTTATGACCCCTTAAGACCTCTTACAACCCCTTACAATACATTAGTGTATGGTAATGGGTCATAAGGGGTCCTACGACACATTAATGTGTTGTAAGACCCCTTAAGACCTCTTATGACCCATTACCATACATTAGTGTATGGTAAGGGGTTTTAAGGGTTTCTAAAACACATTAATGTGTCCTAGGACCCCTTAGGACCCCTTACCATACATTAGTGTATGGTAAGGGGTCCTAAGGGGTTGCAAGGGGTCCTAGGACACATTAACCCCTTACCAAATCATAGAACCAGTAAGATGTAGAGAGAGTGGTTCTAATGGGTCCTAGGACACATTAATGTGTTGTAGGACCCCTGAAGAAACATTAGGATCCCTTACCATACATTAGTACATGGTAAGGGGTCTTAAGGGGTCCCAAGACACATTAATGTATCCTAAGTCCCCTTAGGATCACTTTCTGTATATGGTAAGAGGTTGTAAGGGGTCCTAGAATATATTAATGTGTCTTACAACTTCTTAAGACCTTGTACCATACATTAGTGTATGATATGGGGTCACAAAGGCTTGTCAGGGGGGCCCAAACACATTAATGTTTCCTAGGAATTTTTAAGACCCCTTACAAAACCTTATGACCCCTTACCATACACTAATGTATAGTACTTGGGTTCTTAAGGGGTTTTAAGGGGTCTTAAGGGGCCACACAACATATTAATGTGTTCTAGGACCCCATACGACCCCTTACAATACATTAGTGTATGGTAAGGGGTCCCAAGATCCTTTGTGACCCCATTAGACCCTTTAGGGACCATATTATGTATGGTAAAGGGTCCTAAGGGTTCAATAGGGATCCTAGAACACATAAATTTTTCCTAGGACCCCTCACAACCCCTTAGGACCCCTTACCATATACTAGGACCCCATATGACCCCTTACAAATGTTTAGGACCCCTAAGATGTATGGTTAGGTGTCCTAATGGGTCCTAAGTGGTCCTACATGTTGGGAAGTTGGATATACTATTGTATATGACTATAATTAAGTGTTTTCATTATGGAAACAAAGTCATATGGAGTTTTGGAGTCAGCACACTTACTCATAAGATCATAAAAATGGCTTAGTATGAAAGACTGGACAGTCAGCATAGCACCAAATGAATAGAGCATCAGCACACATGCGTATGACCAATTTATGGCATGTGCCTTTGAAGATAATCTTCTGAGTATGTAATCATGATAATTCTAAGAGTGCATGATCATATGAGCTAGTATGAAGAAGTTGTAGCCAAATGAAGTGACACAGATAGTGAGTGATAGAACAGAACAGAACATGGAGTTGACTGTTGGTATTTTAGTTAGTGTGTATAATATTGTTTTGTAAAGTATATGCACCTATTGTATTTAGGTTATAGACATGTTAATATAATTTTGTGTAAACATTCTTGAGCCAATTCATTTGGAAGTGTTGTATGTAATAGGTTGAAGGCCAACTTAGTGAATAGTTTTGTTTGCGCATATAAATAATACATGCACCTTTGTATTTAGACATGGCATGAGATATATAGTTGATAGTAGAAGAGAAGTATGAAAAGACAAATTATAATGTTTTAGAGCTTTACAAGAGGTTAAAGCATCAGCAAACAAAAGGAACTGATCAGACAAGAAGTGTCAAAGCAGTAGTTCACCATTAGCAAATATAGTGTATATCTGATATCTAGGAGGTTGTAGCCTTCTCATTGAGTAGTGAGCTCTGGCAGTGAGCCACCACCCCTAGCAAGGTTATTTTAAAAGAAACATAATAGGGTCCAACCCTTGACCAGGTCATTGTACTTATTGTATTGTAAAGATCAACTCCTAATAGGGTTGTAAGATCTTCTAACAAGGATCATAATACACTAGTGCAGCTCTTAGTGGGTGTCAATTCCCACCGGGGTTTTTACCTATTTGGGTTTCCCCATAATAATATTTGGTGTTATGTGTTATTGTTGTTTATCTTACTTCCATTGATATTCATTTTAGTAATTAAGCAATTAAGTTAAGTTTCAAGATATCAAAAAAATTAATAATATATAGAACACTGATTCACCCCCCCCTCTTAGTGTTCCCATTCCTAACAATGGGTATTAGAGCTTTGGTCCTCTAAAGACAAGTTTAACCACTTGAGGAGATCATGGGTTTGGAAGAAATGAAACATCTGAAGAAGAATCTTGAAGTAGCTATTGAAGACCTTGATAGATCTAAAAATGAAATTGAAGAACTAAAACTAAAGGTTAGTGGTTCTCAAGTATTCATCAAGAAACTAAGAAAAGATTTGAAGGATTGTTCAAACAGTGATTTAGGGAAAATGGTCAAAAAGCTAAATGAGGAAAACACATCTCTGAAGGATCAAATTGTAGAATTGGATGAAAAGATAATTAACAATCAAGAAGCCTATGAAGAACAAGTCAAAGAAAAAAAGCAATTGGATGAAGAACTGAGGCAAGAAAATATAAAAATCTTGGAGTTAGAGAACATCAAGAAGCAAGTGCAATTTTAATTGACTAAAGCAAAGAATCATATTGACAAGTTGCACACAAGAAAAGATCTAATAGATTCATAGTTGTATGCACAGAAGATTAAAGGAGATACCTCTGGTATTAGATTAAAAGAAGCACAAAATCAAATCAATGGTATGCAAGGAAGAATGAAAGCACCAGAAGAAACTATAAAATCCAAGAAGACTAAAAAATCATACTAAAGCTAAAGCAGAACCATCTAAAGATGAGCACAAGCCAATAAACAAAAAATTTTATGCCTGTAACAAGCATGGTCACATAGCAAGAGATTGTAAAGAGGTAAAACCTTTCAATGGTTACTATTATTCATGCAATAAGTTTGGTCGTAGAGCTATGAATTGTAGATCCGATCAAAGAAATTAGACTCAGCAAAATTAGAGAAGTCATCCACAATAGAATATCATAAGTCCTCATAATATTACATGTCAAATATGTAATTATAATGGTCACACAGCTAGACAGTGCAAAATGGTAACTCACATCAATGCACTGAGGAATATAAGGCCTCCAGTTATTTGTTACTCTTGCAACAAGGCTAGACATATCTCAAAGTTTTGTAGATCAAAGTGCAAAGACAAGAAAGCCCTAATAAGTCACAAAAATCAATTCTAGATGAAGCAAGAGAAGTCAAGTTTGTGCAAGCTATAGAAGATGCGAGCATGATTTGGAAGGAAGAAAAGACAAACAATGTTGGTGAAATAGTTGAGGATGCATCCGCAATGGACACACCTCCTATTTATGGTTAAATGACCGTCATGGTCATAAGGGGAGCTAGATTAGCTCTAGACCCCTACATGGCTTGTATACTCACCATCAGAGTATGCACCTTTGGTTATATCTATTTGGAGACTAGTTAATGCAGTATGCAAGAGTGCACTACCTAATTAATAGCAGAGATGAAGATTGAAATTATCTATTGCATTTTGTGTTTACAAGGAAAGCATTAATGGTAGAAAGATGTTTTTATAGTCACCAAAGATACTTTATTCACAAATTTTCATTCAAGTTTGAGCATCTAAAGATCATAGGAGTTCAAGTAGTTAAGTTGTGAAGAATTACAATTGGATTATCAATGAAAGGAAGTTAAGTTTGTTGTGAAGCCCTAGTTTAGATGTGATGGTTCATAAACCCTTGGAAACCTCTTTGAAGCATTTAATCAAGTAAGTTATGGCTACACTAGTTTTTTTTGATGTTGTTGAAAGAAAGAGGTACATATTTAAGAAGCATCCATTCAAGTCTACCCTAGATGATTTGGAAGGAGCGTTCTCTAGGACTCCTATGGGAGTTATGCACGTAGAGGACATACGCACATATATTTATTGCAAGAAGGAACCTATTGGATTAGATAGAATCAAGTCACACATAAAAACCATGATGAATCCAAAAAAAAACCTCCTAGATGAGTTTGCGCACTTGGAAGACAACCCTATTATTGAGTATGCCACAACATATGAATTCTATGAATCTGAATGGATCAAGATTCTTTTGAACATAATTCATGATGACTTATTCTTGATTGGTGAAGTCCCTATTAGAATAAATATGGATCTCATTCATGAGATGAATGGATTACCTAAGACTAGCGCCATCCTTCCCACTGGCAAGGATGTCAAGAAATAGGTGGAAAAATCTTGTAAGTCATAGAGTGATAAGCACAGCATGACCATTGAGCCGATTGAGAAGAAAGACATAAATCTCATGTCTATCATACTTGGATATAGGTTCCAACATGCAAATAGGGTAAATAGTGTGTCTACAACCACTATTCTAGCAGCCATAAGGATTGTAAAAGAAAATGGACACTTCAACTTGTGTGAGATCTTGCACACATAGTTGATAGAAAATATCAGGGAAATCAACCATGACAAGAGTAAAATATTTAGGTTTGGATCACTAATAATCTATTTGTACTTCCATATAGTTGTGATGCAGGATCATCTTGGGTTCTTGGCAATCCTGTGTCACCAAAAATATATTTGAGTTTGTTTTTGTTGCTCAGTTCTTGCTTTGACTTAGTTGGTTTAGTGTTGCTTGGTTTCCTTTGTTCACTAGTGTTGGTCGGTTATCTCTTTGGTGCTTGATGATGCTCATCTGGCCCTCGGTTGACTTTGCTTACTGATGGGTTTATTTTGAGTTTTTGTTGAGGCTAACTTGTGCAATTATTATGGTTCATGGATTTAATGTTGGTATCTATTATTGGGAAGCATGTGGACCTAGATTTGGTAGTCCCTTCCATTGATTGTGGATCTGAAGGCCGACTCAGTTCAGTAGTCTCTTGTATAAATGTAGTTGTTGGTTAGAGTTTAGGGAGTCAGTTTGATAGAAGATGGGAGATAGAAAAGTAGATATTGTTGGAAGATCCTCATATGTTTGAGGACTTCTGTACTTGATTGTAATATCTGGCTGAAACTGGGAAGGCCTCACAGCTTGGCATGTATGAATCAATTTGAAGATAATATATGAAATTTATGCATTCTCTCTCTCACTGTTGTATGTTTGTTTCTTCTATATATTGTTCTGCAAGGTGGACCTGGTAGGGTGTGCCATTCCTTGGCCCCTCCTACCCCTACTCCTTGCCTACATCAGGTGGTATCAGAGCGAGGTCAGATCTAGATCTAGGTTTATGAATCTAGATTTGAAGGTTCCTTCCTGTGAAGCCCTAGTTAAATTATTGTGGGGTAGCAAATTGTGATCTGACCTGCAATTGTAGAGGGTTTTCAAGATGGTTTCTGGGAGGTGAGATGCGGATCCAAGATTGGTGGACATGTTGAGACAACTTGCTGCTAGATTAGAAGCTGTGTAAACAGCCCAAAGAAGAGGAAGACATCTTGAAGATGTTAGTGATGATGAAATTGAGGTAGAAAAAGGTGATGTAGAACCTACACCTATGATGGATCAGGGTGAGGAAAGATTCTTGAAGGCTTTAACAAGTTTGAAGTCTACACCACACTTTAATCCTCCTGAGTATAGTGGAAAATTAGATTTTCATGAATTAGTGGATTGGATTATTGAGATGGAAAAGTACTTTGAGTATGAAAATGTACCTGAGGAAAAGAAGTTGAAAATTGCAAGAACAAAGTTGAAAAGTCATGCATCCTTATGGTGGGAACATCTGCAGTTGGATAGAAAGAGGAAAGGCAAAGACAAAATCAAGGTATGGAATAAAATGGTGAATAAATGGAAAGGAAAGTTTTTACCTTGTGATTATCAAATTAACCTAGTTTGGCAAATGTAAAGTTTGAGATAGAAAGATAGCTTGGTAAAGGAATATACTGAGGAATTCTATAGATTAGATATCAGATCTGGACATGATGAAGATGATGTGGAAAGAATTGCTAGATACTGGAATGGTTTGAGAGTTTCCATCCAAGAAGAAATCAGTTTGGTCAAATTGGAGAACATTGAAGAGGCTTATCAATTTTCTTTGAAAGCGGAGGAGAAATTGAACAAGAGGCATGAGAAAAGACAAAGAGCTAGAGGTGGTAGATTCCCTAGAGGAAGAGGTAGATCTCATGGTGAAAACAATAGATCTGATCCAAAAAAGACAAATCTGGATAAAGGCAAGACCGAGTGGAAAGGTGAAAGTTCATCTAGAGGCAGAGGTAGTAACTACCGAGGTGGTTATAACAAAGATGGTTTCTAAGGAACTTGTTACAATTGTGGAGAAGGACATAGATCATTTGAGTGTACACATGGAAGTAAGAAGGTTGGTAATAATCAAAATCCTTTGGTGCAAGAAGAGTCACCAAATAAACCTGAGAAGGAAAATAATTTGATGGTAAGTAGAGCACTTTGGAATGAAGGTAAAAAGGAATATCCTATAAGGAAATGTTTGTTCAAGACTAGATGTAAAGTTTCTGATAAAGTTTGGAAGGTAATCATTGACAGTGGTAGCTTGAAGAATCTGGCATTTGAGGAAATGGTCACAAAGTTGCAGTTGAAAAGGTTGGAACATCTGAAGCCCTATTAGATTTCATGGATCAAAGATGAGCATACACTCTTGGTAAGTGAACGATGTTATGTGAATTTGAAAATTGGAAAGTACTATGATAAGGTGTTATGTGATATCATGCATATGGATTGTTGTCATATTTTGTTGGGTAGACTTTGGCAATATGATAGACATGCTATATATGATGGGAGATTGCATAAATATACTATTTGGGCCGATGAAAGAAGACAAATCTTGTTACCTTTGTTGGAAAAACCTGTTAATAATGTTTGCACATCTGTGAAAGTTTCCTTGATGGAAGGAAGAAAGTTTTTTAAGGATTTAAAGAGAAGTGGTGTATGTTTTGTTGTGATTCCTAACAAACCAAGTAAGAAAATAGAGGATAATGTCTCTAAGGAGATTGATAAGTTAGTCACTGATTACAGTGAAATCATTTCTGATAATGTACTTGATGGTTTTCCATCAAAGAGAAGCATTGATCATTGTATGGATCTAATCCCTAGAGCTAGTTTACCGAATAAGGCACCTCATCGGTTAACACCTACTGAGAATCAGGAATTGAAGCAAAATATTCAAGAGTTATTGGAGAAAGGTTTGATCAGAGAAAGTTTGAGTCCTTGTGCATTACCTATTGTATTGGCACTGAAGAAGAATGGAGAATGGAGAATGTGTACTGATTCCAAAGAAATCAAGAATATAACAGTGAAGTATAGGTTTCCTATACCGAGAATGGATGATATAATGGATAGTTTGACTGGAGAAAAGTATTTTACCAAGATTGATTTGAAAAGTGGGTATCATCATATCAGAATCAGAGAAGGTGATGAATGGAATAATGCTTTCAAGATAAAAGAAGGTTTGTATGAGTGGTTGGTTATGCCTTTTGGTTTAACTAATGCACTGAGTACATTTATGAGGTTAATGAATGAATTTTTGAATAAATTCTAGGGTAAGTTTGTGATTTTATATATTGATGATATTCTGATATGTAGTAAGACCAAAGAAGAACATTTTTTGCATGTTAGACAAGTTTTGTAGAGATTGAAAGAAGAAAAGTTGCTGATCAATCTGAAAAAGTGTTCATTCATGAAAGAGGAGATTGTGTATTTGGGATTTGTGATTTCAGCTGATGGTTTGAAAATGGATTCTGAAAAGGTTGAAGCTATTTTGAATTGGCCTACACCTGTGAATGCTAGTGAGGTAAGATCATTTCATGGTTTGGAAATGTTTTACCGAAAGTTCACTAGAAATTTCAGTTCAATTTGTAATGCTATGACTAAGACTATGAGAGGAGACAAAAGAGAATTCAAATGGACACATGGAGCTGATAAAAGTTTTGAGACTCTGAATCAGAAGGTTGCTAAATTGCCTATTTTAGCATTACTTGATTTCAATAAGGTATTTCAAGTGGAATTTGATTGAAGTGGACTTGTGCAATTGGAGTTGTGTTGATTCAAGAAGGTAAACTTGTTTCTTTCTTTAGTGAAAATTTGAATGATGCAAGGAGCAAATATTGTGTATAATCAAGAATTCTATGCTATTGTTCAAGCCCTGAAGAAATAGAGACATTATGTGATATTGAATGAATTTGTGTTGTATACCAATCATAAGGCTTTATAATATTTGGGTAGTCAGAATAAG
This sequence comes from Chamaecyparis obtusa, assembly GCA_027943335.1. Lineage (NCBI taxonomy): Eukaryota > Viridiplantae > Streptophyta > Pinopsida > Cupressales > Cupressaceae > Chamaecyparis > Chamaecyparis obtusa. The sequence goes on from BSBK01007061.1 coordinate 780,934, forward strand.
TTGAATTAGAGGCATATGAAATGGGTTGAGTATTTGTAGAGTTATACATTTGTGATAAAGCATAAGAGTGGAGTCACTAACTGAGTTGTTGATGCATTGAGTAGAAGGAGATCTTTGATGACCAAGATGAAAAATCAAGTACTTGGCTTTGATGACATGAGAGATTCTTATGAAGTTGATCCTGATTTTTCTAAGCCATGGAGAAAGTGCAAAGCACCTATTCAAGATCAACCAAGTACTAAATGTGAAGAATCTTTCATTCAAGAAGGTATGTTGTTTAAAGGTATTCAGTTGTGTATACCGAGAGGACTAATGAGAACTAATTTATCAAAGGAGAAACATAGTAGTGGTTTGGCTGGACATTTTGGCATTGATAAGACATTGAATTTTCTTAAGGAGAAATACTTTTGGCCATAGTTGTATAAAGATGTTCAGAAATTTGTGAAAAGTTGTGCAGTTTGTCAAGTTACAAAAGAAGTAAGTCAGAATACTGGATTGTATACACCTATTGTTATCCCTGAGAAACCTTAGATTGACATCACTATGGATTTTTTTCTTGGCTTACTAAAGATAGTAAGAAGTAATGATTCTATATTTGTGGTTGTGGATAGATTTTCTAAAATGGCACATTTTATACCTTGTAGAAAGACATCAGATGAAATACATATAGTAGATCTTTTCTTTAAGGAAATTGTCAAATTGCATGGATTACCAAGGAGTATTATCTCTGACTGGGACAGTAAATTTGTTGGATACTTTTGGAAGACTCTTTGGAGAAAGTTTTATACTGAGTTGAAATATAGTTCTACATTTCACCCACAAACTGATGGACAAATAGAAGTTGTGAATAGAAACTTGGGAAATCTTTTGAGATGTTTAGTTGGAGACACACTGGGTAATTGGGATTCTATGTTGGCACAACTAGAGTTTGCATATAATAATTCAGTGAATAGGAGTACTGGAAAAACACCTTTTGAGATTGTAAATGGCATACAACTAAGAGGTATATCAGATTTGAGAGACATTGTTGATGAAATAAAAAGAAGTGGTGAAGGAGTAAAATTTGTTGAGTACGTGAAGACATTGCATGAAGATGTGAAGCTTAAACTAGAAAAGAGTAATCAGAATTACAAAGAGAGATTTGATAGATCAAGAAGACATCTTTTGATGTTGGTGATGAAGTGATGGTTCATTTGAAGAAAGGCAGATTTCCTGTTGGAACATATGGGAAGCTGAAGATGAAGAAGTTTGGACCTTGCAAGATTTTGAGAAATTTTGATAGTAGAAATGCATATGAAGTTGAGTTACCTGATGACATGGATATTTCACCTATATTCAACATTACTAATTTGTATGAGTTTCATGAACTTGAAGAAGACATGACAATACTGATGGATTATCCTAAGAAGTAGAATGAAGAATTTGAGCATATTTTGGAGCAAAGAATTGGTAGAAGTACAAGAGGAAAATAGTATATGGAATATCTGGTAAAGTGGAAGAATAGACCAATTGAAGATAGTTCATGGATTTCTCAGTTTGCGTTGGATGCAACTCGGATCATACCACTAAATGATTCAGAGAATCATTTTCAAATAACCCCAGGTGTCTAATGCAGGAGCATCTTGGGTCCTTGGCAATCCTATGTCACCAAAAATAGATTTTAGTTTATTTGTGTTGCTCGGTTCCTACTTTGACTGAGTTGGTTCGGTGTTGCTCAATTTTATTTTTTTTCTAGTGTTATTCAGTTATCTCTTTGGTGCTCGGTGAATTTCCCTGGCACTCGGTGATGCTCGTCTGGCGCTTGGTTGGTTTTTCTTACTGACAGGTTTCTTTTGAGTTTCTATTGAGGTCGACTTGTGCATTTATTATGGGTCACAAATTTAATGCTAGTATCCATTATCAGAAAGCATGTGGACCTAGATCTGGTCATCCCTTCTGTTGATTGTGGATCTGAAGGCCGACTCAGTTTGGTAGTTTCTTGTATAAATGTAGTTATTTTGTTAGAGTTTAGGGAGTCAATTTGATAGAAGATAGGAGATAAAAAAGTAGAGATTGTTGGTAGATCCTCACATGTTTGAGGACTTCTATACTTGATTGTAATATCTAGCCAAAACTAGGAAGGCCTCACAGCCCAGCATGTATGAATCAATTTGAAGATAATATAAGAAAAATCTTGCATTCTCTCTCTCACTGTTGTATGTTTGTTGCTTCTGCGTGTTGTTGAGCATGGTGGTTTAGGTTAGGGTGTGCCATTCCTTGGCCCCTCCTATTCTCTCTTGCATCAAGTTGGTAAATTCTTAGATCTTTATCTAGATAAGAATGTTCCTACAATGCCTCAAATTTCATTCAAGGCATCATTTGAGAATACCTTGAAGGACTACATGGAATTGGAAATCAAAACATTTAGGATAAAGATGTAGAGAAGGTATAGTATACCTGAGAGCATAGTTGAGAAGTGTAAGGATAGTATTTGCTTCATGGTAGAAATAGACATCACATGCATGGAAGCAGTGGAGCCCAGAACTAAGTGGATCCATCCACTTGGTTATGAAGTGGAAGAATAGGTTCTGGAAGCTGATTTACAAGTCCTCCTATTAGTGCTAAAGGATCCCAATGAACCAAGATGGGGTACCTATAAAGAAAAGACTAGACATGTTGATTCAGTCCTAAACAGTGTTGCGACCAAGAGTAAAGCATCAAAGATCACCTCTAAGATACTAAAGATTCATGGTGTCACTCAAGCTAACCTAGATAAGGCAATGGAAGCTAAGATTGCAATACAAATTAAGAGCACACCCTCTTATAAAGCAAAAATAGAGAAGATTGATGACCCTAAGGAGAAGAAAGTAAAAATGGAGAAAATAGATGATCCCAAGGAAAAGAAGAGTAAGAAAGATGATATCACTCCTCTGTCCATAGATACAATTGACTTGGATTCCACTGAAGCATCTCTTGAGGTGAGAAAGGTACGTAAGAGGAAGAAGCAAACTGCCACAAGTCATCCATCAGCTAGATCCACAAGAAGCCAAGGCAGAAATGTTCAACCACCTCCTAAGGTAGGATTCCTACCAAATCTGCAAGTACTAAGAACAAGAGTAGTAGATGAGGGTAGAATTGATCAAATAACTTAGTTTTATGAAAAATATCATGAGATAGAAAAATATGAGATCCATGATATGTTAATCAAGCATATGATCAAGTTTAAAAAGATTGTTCTAGAACTTAAGATAGTCATTCTAGATAAAGTTTGGGAAATTTTGGATACATTGAAAAGATAAGTTGTTGAAGAAGATTTCAGAATAAGAGAGAAGACATTGGATGATAAACTATTAGTATGTTTAGTTGAAGAAAAATCTTTGTTAATGAATTTGGTAAAGCCGCACCTTAGAACCAAGATAAGAACTTTACATATTATGAATAAATATTATGAATTGGTTGCTAAGGAGACTCAAAAAGCCTTTGAGAAGGTATTTTTGGAACAATGCATGCATCCATCATCTATGCCCACAATCCAAGTACCCTTTGAGCAAGTAAAAGCAGCTGAGATCCCAAATGTACGTTTGATAGGTCCACAAGATTCTACACCTCTGCCTGAAGCCAAGGAGGACACAATTATGATAGATAATGTAGAGATATCAATGGCGGCCATAGATAAGGACTTGGATAACTTTGAAGAAGCATTTGTGAACACTAAAGAAGTAGAAATCTTATGCATTGAAGAAATTCCCAAGCAGTAAGAAGAAGTTCTCATTGAAGATATAACTGGACAAGAAGAAGAAGAGGAGAAAGAAAAAGAAAAGGAGAAAGAAGAAGAAGAAGAGGAGAAAGAGAAAGAAAATGAGAAAGAAGAAGAAGAGGAGAAAGAAAAAGAAAAGGAGAAAGAAAAAGAAGAGGAGAAAGAAAAGAAAAATGAACCAATAGATGAACCCTCTGTTGAAATGCCTGTAAGGGTAAAGACATAAGTGATGGAAAACACACCTCTCACTCCTATGCCATCAATTTCATTGTTTTCAAGTTTGACTCTTGACACAACAAGTTTAGAATCATGGGAATAAGAATACCTGATTAAGATCAGTGTGCTTGCAATGGAAAAGGAAAAGGAAAAACAAGTGATGAGAAATCCATTATTTATTGAGTCAGTCAACATTCTGAACATTCTACTGCCAGAAGAGAAGAAGGTAACAAAATTTCATTTAGTGGATGATGTCAGCACCATCTTGACAAGCTTCAAGGAAAACTTATCTAGCCTAGAAGAATCAGTAGCCAAGGTTGTAGAAGAAAACTATCTCAAGAAGAGGCTAAGTGAATTGATAGGAAACTTCACACTTGACCTTATCTCTTTAAAAGTTGGTCAAGCTTTGTTAAACGAGATAGCAACTAAAGGAAGAAAAATCATAGATAACTGTATGGACAAGGACAAATTAACTGCAGACCTCTCAAAGAAAATTCAGGAATCTGAATCAATGATGGAGGTAGTAAGGAAATCAGTAGAAGATCCCTCCAAAGATTTAAATATGTGCAATAATGTCTACCAAGGATAATTAGATAAAATAGAGAAGGAAAAACAAGAAATGGCCAAGATAAGGGCAAGGCAAACTCAACTAAGAAATACACTTGCACCCTCTTAGGATGTGCTGAATCAAAATATCAAGGAGATTGATGCCACAATGGTGACATATGACCAAGGCCCATGTAAAAAATTGGAAAAGATGGAGAATTTGACTTATGCTTTGTATGCCTAGCTTCAGATAGTAGATGCACTGAAGGCATTTTGGCAACAAGAAATCACAAACCTACAGACTGCATATTGTGATGTATTATCAATGTAAGTACTTGAAGTTTAGTTTTTGTGCACCTTTGTCATTAATGTCAAAGGGGGAGTATAGTATATAGTAGAAAGGAAAATATGGAGCTATGTATATGATGTAAAGGGGAGTAGAGTATATAGTAGAAAGAGATATAAGATCGAGTATATGTTAGAAAGTTTTGTATAAAGATACAGTTAGTAACTTTTACATATTCCTTTGTTGCCATTAATGACAAAGGAGGAGATTGTTGGTAATTTGACTATACTATTGTATATGACTATAATTAAGTGTTGTCATTATGGCAATGAAGTCATATGGAGTTTTGAAGTCAACACACTTACTCATAAGATCATAAAAATGGCTAAGTATGAAAGACTAGACAGTCAGCAGAGCACCAGATGAACAGAGCATCAACGCACATGCATATGACTGAGTTATGGCATGCACCCTTGAAGATAAGCTTGATTATGTAATCATGCTAATTATAAGATTGCATGATCATATGAGCTAGTATGAAGACGTTGCAACCAAATGAAGTGACATAGAAAGTGAGCGGAAGAATAGAACAGAGCAAGGAGATGACTGCTGGTATTTTGGTTAGCATCTACAATATTTTTTTGTTAAGTCTATGTTCCTATTGTATTTATGTTATAGACATGTTAATATCATTGTATGTAAACATGCTTGAGCCAATTCATTTGGAAGCATTGTATGTAATAGGTTGAAGGCCGACTTAGTGAATAGTTTTGTTTGCACATATAAATAAGACATGTGCCTTTGTAATTAGACATGGCATGAGATATAGAGTTGATAATAGTAGAGAATAAGTATGTGAAGAGAATTTAGAATTTTGTAGAGATTTACAAGAGGTTAAATCATCAGCACACAAAAGTAAATGATCAGACAAGCAGTGTCAAAGCATCAGTTCACCATTAGTAGATATAGTGTGTATCTGATATCTAGGAGGTTGTGGCCTTCTCATTGAGCAGTGAGCTCTAGTAGTGAGCCATCACCCCTAACAGGGTTATTGTAAAAGACTCCTAACAGGGTTCAACCCTTGACCAGGTCACTGTACTTATTACATTGTAAAGATCAACTCCTAACAGGGTTGTAAGATCTTCTAATAGGGATCATAATACACTAGTGCAATTCTTAGTGGGTGTCAATTCCCACCATAGTTTTTACCTATTTGGGTTTCCCCATAATTATATTTGGTGTTATGTATTATGGTTGTTTATCTTACTTGCAATGATATTCATTTCAGTAATTAAGCAATTAAGTTAAGTTTCAAGATATCAAAAAAATTAATAATATGTAGAACACCGATTCACCCCCCCCCCCCCCTCTCAGTGTTCCCGTTCCTAACACTACAATCACTTAGGACCCATTAGGACCCCTTAGGAAACATTAGGACACATTAGGACACATTAGAACCCATTAAAACCCATTAGAACCCCTTAAAACACATTAAATTTTGTAGGACACACCAATGTGTCATAAGGGGTCATAATGGATCCTAATTGGTCCTATGAATGATTATGACTCCTTAGGATGAATTAGGGCCCATTAGGACACATTAGAACCTATTAATACCACTTAGAACACATTAAATGATGTAGGACACACTAATGAGTTCTAATGTGTCCTAAGGAGTTCCAATGTGTCCTAAGTTGTTCTACACCTGCTTAGGACCCATTGGGAACCATTAGGACATATTAGGACCCATTAGAAAACATAAGAGCCCATTAAGACCCCTTTGGACACATTAGGACCCCTTAGGACACATGTAAGAACCCATTAGGACCCCTTAGAACACATTAATCATCATAGGACACAATAATGTACATCATAAGGGGTTGTAATGGGTACTACATGGTTGTAATGGGTCCTAATGTGTCTTATTGGGATTTAAGTGGTCCTCATGTATCTATGGGGTCATAATGGGTCCTAAGTGGTCCTAGGACCCCTTAGGATACATTAGGACCCATTAGAACCCCTTAGAACACATTAACCATTTTAGGACACACTAATGGGTTCTAAGTGGTTCTAATGTATCATAAGGTGTCATAATGGGACCTAAGTGGTCCTATGACTCATTATGACCCCTTATGATGCATTAAGACCCCTTATGATACATTAGAACCACTTAGAACCCATTAGTGTGTCTGATGATGGTTAATGTGTTTTGAGGAGTCCTAATGGGTCCTAAGGGGTTCTAATTTTCCCTAAGGTGTCCTAGGACCACTTAGGACCCATTATGACCCCTTATGATACATTAGAAACACTAAAATCCCAATAGGACATATTAGGACCCATTGCAATCACTTAGGACCCATTACAACCCCTTAGGACCCATTACAACCCCTTAGGACACATTACTGTGTCCTATGATAGTTAATATGTTCTAAGGGGTCCTAATGTGTTCTAATGTGTCCTAATGTGTCCTAAGGGGCCATAACACCACTTAGGAAACATTAGAACCCCTTAGGACACATTAGGACCCATTAAGATATGTTAGAATCTATCAGTGTGTTATATACCCCTTAATGTGTTCTAAAGGGTATTAATGGGTTCTAATATGTCCTAATGGGTCCTAATGCATCCTAAGGGTTTGTAATGGGTCATAAGGGGTCCTGGGATGAATTAGGACCCATTATGATCCCTTATGATACATTAGGAACCCATAGGACACATTAGTGTGTCCTATGATAGTTAATGTGTTGTAAGGGGTCATAATGGGTTCTAATGTGTTTTAATGGGTCCTAATGTGTCCTAAGTAGTCCTAATGGGTTCTAAGTGGTCATAGGACCACTTAGGACCCATTATAACCCCTTAAAACACATTAGTCCACCTGGTAGCACACATTAGAACCCTAAAATGTGTCCTACGATAATTAATATGTTCTAAAGGGTCATAATACATCCTAAGTGGTCCTACGACCCCTTTGGACCCATTATAACCCCATAAGATACATTAAGACCCATCAAGACACATTAAAAAACATTAGTGTGTCTTATGCCCCTTAATGTGTTATAAGGGGTATTAAGGGGTTCTAATGTGTCCTAATGGGTCTTAATGTGTCCTAAGGGGTCGTAATGGGTCCTAATGTGTTCTTATGGATTACTATGTTTACTAATGGTTCCTAATGTGTCCTAAGGGGTTTTAATGGGTCCTAAGTGGTCCTAGGAACCCTTAGGACCCATTATGACCCCTTAGGACCCATTAGGACATATTAGGACACATTAGGACCCCTTAGAACACATTAATAGTCATAGGACACACTTTAGGGTTCTAATGTGTCCTGATGGTTTCTAATGTATCCTAAGGGGTTGTAATGGGTTGTAAGTGATCCTAGGACCCCTTAGGACACATTAAAACCCCTAAGAACACATTAACCATTTTAGAACACACTAATGGGTTCTAATTGGTTCTAATGTATCATAGGGGTCATAATGGGTCCTAAGTGGTCATAGGACCCATTACAACCCCTTAGGATTCTTTAGGACACATTAGGACACATTAGAACCCATTAATATCCCTTAGAACACATTAAGGAGTGTAGAACACACTAATGGGTTCTAATGTGTCCTAAGGGGTTTTAATGGCTCCTAAGTTGTCCTAGGAACCCTTAGGACCCATTATGACCCCTTAGCACCCATTATGACCCCTTAGCACCCATTATGACCCATTACAATCCTATTGAACACATTAATAGTTTTAGGACACACTTTAGGGTTCTAATGTGTCCTAATGGTTCCTAATGTGTCCTAAGGGGTTTTAATGGGTCCTAAGTGGTCCGACCACTTAGGACTCATTACAACCCCTTAGGACACATCAGGAACTTGTTAGGACACATTAGAACTCTAAAGTGTTTCCTACAACTATTAATGTGTTCTATGGGGTCCTGATGGGTCCTAATATGTCCTAATGGTCTTTAGTGGTTCCTAAGGGTTCATAGGACCACTCAGAACCCATTAAAACCCCTGAGGAAACATCAGGACACATTAGATCCCATTAGTGTGTTTGACAATTATTAATATGTTCTAAGGTGTCCTAATGTGTCCTAAGGGGTTGTAATGGGTCCTAAGACTACTTAGGACCCATTATGACCTCTTATGATACATTATAACCACTTAGAACCCTAAAGTGTGTCCTAAAATGATAAATATGATCTCTCTCTCTCTCTCTCTCCTAACATGGTTAAATATATATGTCAATTAGCATACTACCATAGAATAAACAATACAATGAGAAATGATCCTTAAATGATCATACACAAGCCAAGGGATTAAGGTTACAATCAAGATTCCATTGGGAATCATGTTGAATACAATGAGTTGATTCATAAAATTTGGATAAGCCTAAAATTTCCTAAAAACACTCAAAATCCAAAATCTTTATCTCTACTCCTATGAAGCTAAAATCAATCTCAAACATCCTAAAAGTATATACATAAAATGTGACTTAAGTATGAGATCATACTTAAATGTTACATTTTATGTATGGTCCCGGTGCTAAAATTGGCTTGGCAGGGCATGTTGGATTTTAATTGCCTATTTAGAAGGTTTTTGGTATGTTTTTATTCATTTAGGAACTTTTCATAGAGCGGAGGCACTATAGCGCACACGTGCTATGTTTTGAATTACCCAAGCCCAAGTCTTGGAAAATCCAAGCTATAGCATGTACGCCCTATAGGGTGTGCACACTGTGTCTTTTGGGGGACCAAAAAATAATCTGGCACCTTTTTGGTCCCCCATCTCTATGCATATACCCATATTCCATGACCACTTGTATGATCACTTATTACTACTTTTGTTTAGGAGTGCAAAGCACATTCTATTCATGAATTCCTCAATTCCATTAAAGGCATTGGAAGCACCCTACAATTAGGATGTCCTTAATTTACTTCAACTTATTTCAAATGAAAATAATTGAAGATATGGAAACACTAACTTACAATCCTTTCTATTTATGGGTAAATTTGCAACATGCTAATTACAGGGTGCTTTGTGATACCTTTGTAGGAATGAAATACACATTTGGTGTATTCCTTAATCATTTTTTTGATAACATAAAGTAGATGACTTATTAGACCCTTGATCCTTTTTTTGAGACCATAAAGGAAATGATTTATTAAATTAAAAATGAAATTGGAATTGAAATTGCAAACCCTTAACTCTAAAATTCAAAGCCTAAAACTGATAATTTGAAATGAATTTGGAATCTCTTAACATGAAAAGTGTCATTGAAAACCCAAAAACACTAAAATTGGATTATGTTATCCCCTAACATACATAAATGCATGTGTAAATACATACATATGTGTGTGTGTGTGTGTGTGTGTACATATACATATACATATGTATAAATACATATACATATATATATATATATACATATATATACATATACATATATATATGTATAAATATATGTGTGTGTGTGTGTGTGTGCATGCGCGCGTGCAAAATTAGGTGAATACTATTCTAAATGATAAATTAACTATTCTAAGATTAATAAATCTATCTAATTAGCAAACTACAATGAAGAATACAATCAAAATGAAGCTAAAATAACATTTTACCTTCACCTACCATGTAGCTTGTCTCCATTTCTCTCCTAGCCTTGATTTCTTGAAGGTGTTGAGCTCTCAGATTTCCAAATGAAGTCTTTTCCCAAGATGCTACCAAAGTGTGGAGATTTGATGATAAATGCAAGGAAGCTTAAAGCTTGATTATGCAACTAATGGATGGAGTGTAAGATGGATTTGATGATAATATAGATGCTTGAATGCTTTTAGAATGCTTGGATGCTTGGATACTTGGATGCTTGATTTCTTGATTTCTTGAATGCCTATTACAAAAATACCTATTAGCTCACAAAGGGGAAATGAGGCTCCTTTTATAGATTTTTGGAGGATCTAGGCCTAGGTGGCACAATCCTACGATGGAGAATGAAAGGTGGAAGATCCTAGGGCTAGGATTGACTTGGTTGAAGGAGTTGAGAAAAAAGGGGATGTAGTTGGAATGTGAGAGGGAGAATAGGGATGATGTTCCTCTCACATTGACATGGAGGAGAACAAGGTGGAAGGAAAAGACACATGTCAAGTGTCTCTCAAAGACCCAAGAGAGAAAGAAGGAGAGACCTTTTCCTCATGAGGACTCTTTGTACAAGTGTCCCATGAGTCACCTTTGACCCTTAGAAGTGGCTTGAGAAGCCCCTTAGGAATAGGGCATGTCTCTTGACTTGGTTTAAGAGAGGACATGTGGTCATGAGACCAAGTCCTATGAAGCCACATAGCCCTTAAGAATAGGACATGTGTGGGTGAGGATAATTACTAATAAATAATTAATAATTATTATTTATTTTAGCCAAAGTGATGTGTCAGGTGACTAGGTAGGTGAGGTGGACTAGGGAACTTAGTCATATTTAACTGATTGTGTATTTAATTAAATCACTTTAATAAGACTAATCAGAAGACTTAGGATAGAGGAATAAACTATAGTGAATTTACTTAATAAATTGAATAATTTATTTAACAAATAGAGGAATAATTATTAATTAAATAATAAATATTTAATTAATTTATCAAGTCAATATTAATTAAATAATAAATATTTAATCAATTAATGAAACCATTTTTAAGTGTATACAATATGTATATATACATACATACATATATGTGTGTGTGTGTGTGTGTGTGTGTGTGTGTGTGTGTGTGTGTGTGTGTGTGTGTATGTATGTATACATACATATATACATATATACCTATATATATATATATATATATATATATATATATATATATATATATATATATATATATATATATATATATATATATAAATATAATGTATGTATGTATCTATTTATACATACATACATATATATACATATACATATAGATATGTATATATATGTATGTATGTATGTATATATACATACATACATACATATGTGTGTGTGTGTGTGTGTGTATGGTTGACCCCACAATAGTGGGTTACATTTTTTTAGACATGCTGATTTTTGCTGAAATAATATATTTTTAATAAAATATGATGATTTAAGCCTTGAGAGGTTCTATTTGATTGAATTAATTACAAATGGTTAGCTCAAATCCTCTTAGATGGAAAAAAATATTGATATAACATCTATACTCCTCATTCATACCTACAATGGAGTCTCCTTCACACCTATTAAAATGTTGACAAAAAATCACTTTGACTTTATCTTTTGGCAAATCAAATGAATCCATTTGACAAAGCTATCTATGTAGTAAGGTACTACTGAGAAAAATCTTTCCAATGATTATAATGTTAATATATATTAAGTTTATTATGACTTTATATTTTTAGTTTTACTAAACATAGATATTTCACCGTATGTCTACCTCTATGTTTGACACTTATGGAAAAATACTAAATGAGAGAAAAAAATTATAAAAAATATCTATGCCCTAGGTATTGAAGTTTTTTTCTATCAAAATAAAATGAAATGAAATTGGACAAATACACGACAAGTTATAAGCTATGTAGTCAAGGTATGTCATAATTACAGTTTAGTCAACTTCAAATGGTAATAAAATATGCAATAATCATGATGGTTAAGTGCACAAAGATGGGGGACCAAAAAGGAGGTATAAGATGCCACTTTTTTTTTTCTGAAATCAGCAAACTCTGAACTTCAACCAGAAATTGAAGATAGTTAGACTCAAAACTTTAAGATGCAACAAGAACAAGAGTTGTAATACTCTAAATCTAGTTTCTAAACTACTATTTTTTTTTAAAAAAAGGTGCAGATTAAGCCCCTCAAAAAGGGGTAGCACAAAGAGTGGTCCTATTTTTTGTGTAAAAATATAACATAGTGTCTAGTGTGCTCCCCCTAAAATGTCAATGTTTTTTTTGAATTTTTTTAATCGCTCCAGTGAGAAGTTATCTAAGACCACGTAGTTTATCCCAGATTTTTTTGCTAATTTTTTTATGAATGTTAATTTTTTAATGAATTTTCGAAGTGCACACATCCTAAAAACATGAAATTTCTGTGTGCTCCCCCTAGAAATTATTGAAAAATAATCAAAAATCAAATTTTCCTTTTTTTTAAAGTGTTTATAATGGAGTCTAGTTTATAAAAAAGTAACTTGTTGCAAAATTTGATGAACAAGGCAAAATCTATGCCCAAAATACTACACGTTGGTTTTTGACAAAAATCAGACATACATATAAAAGAAAGTAGAGATGAAAAGCTTAACATAATCAGAATTCAAAATAAATAATATGGTTAGATAGCTAATAAAGAGATCTACAATATCACGTTGTCTGATTTTAACGTTACTAAACCACAAGTAAACCTGATGAGGAGCACACAAGAAAATATGTGAATTTTTTGTATGTCTGTTGGAAAACATGTCTTCAGCTTATTTGAATCCTCCAAGCCTTTGGGTTGGATCTCCAAAGAAAATCCAAGCCTTAGGCTTGGTGGATTCCAATGCATTCCAAAGCGTGCTAGTGCTATTCAAATTTATGACTTGAATAGTGTGAACGTGCTATAGTGCACGCGCACTATTCAAATTTATGACTTGAATAGTGTGTGGACGCTATAGTGCACACACACTATAGCGCGTACATGCTATGTAACATTTGAAAAAGGCTTGAGTGAGAGAATGAGTGAGAGAAAGATTGAGAAGGTGGTGGGGGCTGAGAGAGGAAGAGAGACAATGAGAAGGTGAGAAGGATAGGAGAGAGAGGGGGGGTGAGAAGGAGAGAGAGAGAGAGAGAGAGAGAGAGAGAGAGAATGTGTGTGTTTGTGTGTGTGCGCATGTGAGAGTGATCTAATTTATGAAAACCAAATTACAATACCTGGTGTGATACCTGCAGTATTGTAGATTTCAACACGAAAATTGAGAACAACAAGATTGCAAACCAAAAACTATCTCCATTCTATTCAAAATTGGAGTTTATACAAGTCAAATGGATCCCAAGGGTCACACAAATCCCTTGGAATTGAAATGAAGAGTCATCATAATGTTTATTACAATTAAACTATTAAAACTATCAAAAATTATCAAAAAACTAAATATAAAATTTTGGTCCACTTGGAGAAGGCATAACTTTCTCATCCTAGCTCCGAATTACAAACCATTTGATGCGTTGGAAAGGTATTCAAATAATCTTGAACCAAATTTTGGAAACATTGATGTTCCATCATGTTGCCGTACAGCATCTTTGTCTAGAAATGCACCGAAGACCCTCAAAATTGCAATTTACTAAAACATATGAAATTTTGGAAAAATTATATTTTCAATATTTTCCCAATTTAATCCTGATCATTCCTCCCCCCTTAAGAGGAAATGGGCCCCATTGCACTAATCTGCTGCAACATATGAGGAAATTGTTCTTCAATTTGTTCCTTAGTAAACCACTTGCCTTGATGAGAATGTTGACTAGCTCGAACCACCCGATACAAAGGAATGTTCTGATTTCTCAAAGTCTTTAAAATGGCTTTAGTAACATGGTCACACTGGACTAGAGCAGTAGTAGAGGGATTTAACTCTGCAGCTTGAATGTGTTCAGTAGCTTGGGAGATATCCAATAAAGGAGGAAAATAGGGTCTCAACAATTCCACATTGAAAACTGGATGCAGTCCCAAAAAGGATGGCAAATTAAGCTCAAAAGCATTCTCACCAACTTGTTTCACAATAGTGTATGGTCCATAATGAAGAGGATGAAGCTTTGTATTTGGTCCATGCATGTGCTCTTTCTGAAGATGTAACCATACCTTGTCACCAACCTGAAACTGATGAGGAGTTCTATGTTTATCATGTCTTTCCTTATACTTCTAATTACTCTGCTCCAATATCTCATAAACTTGGTGTTGTAGGTGTCTAATGTTATCAATGAATTTTTCTACTTTATTTACCTCCTTGTCACCTTTCAATGGACTACTAGAGTGTAGAGATGGTATTGCTACATCCATAGGTGCCAATGGCTGGTACCCAAGAGAAACCTCAAATGGACTGTGCCCTGTAGTACTATGGAGTGCACGGTTGTAGCTATGTTGCACATAGGGTAAGCTTTCATCCCATGTGTGAGGATGTTTTGAATGATACATCTATAAAATATGAATAATCATTTGATTCACCACTTCTATCTACCCATCTGTTTGGGGATGGAATGTTGTGGACTTTGTCTGTTTCATGTCCATTTTAGCCCATAGTGCAGACCAAAATTTGCTGATGAACCTACTATCCCTATCAGAAATAATGGTTTTTGGCAAACCAAAATGAACCCACACATGTTCAAAAAATAGCTTGGTAATATCTTCTACAGAAATCATCTTTTTACATGCCACCATGATAGCCATTTTAGAAAACCTATCTACCACAACATATACACAATCATGCCCCCGCCTGGTAGTTGGAAGCCCAAACATAAAATCCATTGAAATAGACTACCATGGCTTATCAAGAATAGGTAATGGTAAGTATAGACCCAACTTACAGTTTGTTGGCTTTGCAATTGCACAGGTTGCACAAGCTTGTCTATGTGAAATGATATCCTGCTTCATTTTTGGCCAATAGAAATACTTTTGAAGGATAGTAGTAGTCTTACCAATACCAAAATGTCCTACAACATGACTATAGTGAGCTTCCCATATCATTTTCTTTCATTCTTTAGTGGGTACACATATGTGACCATTATGGCAAAGAAACCCATCCTGCAAGTGAAAATCAGAGACAGATTTTCCTTCTACCAAATTACTATAGATGTTAGCAAAATCAGGGTCAGTACTATATAGTTGTTCCCAAGTGGATGATTGATGACCACATGAATCCAACACTATTGTCAAACCTACAATTGGAGGCCTACTCAAACAATCTACCACCTTGTTACTACTTCCTTTTTTATGATAAATGTTGAGGTGAAATTGTTGTAAATAGGCTGACCACCGTTGATGTCTATCATTCTGTCACTTCCCTTGTGTTTGCA
Organism: Chamaecyparis obtusa; assembly: GCA_027943335.1. NCBI lineage: Eukaryota > Viridiplantae > Streptophyta > Pinopsida > Cupressales > Cupressaceae > Chamaecyparis > Chamaecyparis obtusa. Next base: position 796,727 of record BSBK01007061.1, read on the forward strand.
AGAATTGGAGTGGTTTATGGTTTGTATGTATAATAGTTTCCTTTCCTAGTATATAGTGTTTCCATTGTTTGCAAGCCTAAAAAATGGCATACAACTCCTTATCATAGGTGGGATACCTACGTACTGTATCAGAAAAAGTTTCACTGTGATAGGCAACAGGATGCCCATGTTGTGTGAGTACCGCACCAAGAGCATAATCTGATGCATCTGTTTCTATCTCAAATGCTTGGTGTAGATCTGGAAGGACCAATACTGGTGCTGAACATAGTCTTTTCTTTAACTCCTCAAATTCTTGTTGCTTTGCCTCTGTCCACTGAAATTTTGCTTGTGCTCCACCCCTTAGTGATTGATTAAGAGGCCATGATATGTGTGAGAAACCAAACACAAATCTACGATAGAAGTTGGCTAAGCCCAAGAAGCTACGAAGCTCTATGAAATTTTTAAGGGATGGCCAAGGATTATTTGAATCTTTGCTGAATCAACATGAACACCCTCAGTGTCAATGATATACCCTAAGTATTGAATACTCTGCATACCAAAAGAACACTTCTCAATGTTGGCATAAAGTTTGTGTTTTTGCAGAGTTGAAAGAACTTGTTCAACATGCTACAAATGCTTAGACCAAGTTCTGCTAAAGATGAGTATGTCATCCAAATAAACAACTACAAAAGAATCAATGAATGGTCTAAGCACATCATTCATCAATCTCATAAATGTGGCTGGGGCATTTGTTAGGCCAAAAGGCATGACCAACCATTCAAACAAACCTTCCTTAGATTTAAATGCAGTCTTCCACACATCTGTTGGATCAATTAGTACTTGGTGGTATCCAAACTTCAAGTCAACTTTTGTAAAGAATTTAGCCCCCCTAAGTTGGTCCAACAAATCATCAATCCGAGGGATTGGATATCTATTTTTAACAGAGATTTTGTTTAATGCTCTATGATCAATACAAAGCCTCCATGTCCCATCTTTCTTTTTAGCAAGGACAATTGGACTTCCACAAGGTGAAGCACTTGGATGAATGTGTCCTTTTTTAATCAACTCCTGAATTTGTCTCTTAATCTCATCATTTTCCAAAACTGACCTCCTATATATTGGCTCATGTGGTAGCGGTGTGCCTAGAATTAAATCAATAGAGTGCTTGACTTGATAGTGTGTTGGTACTCCCACTCGTGGTGTAAACACACTGTGATATTCTTTCAAAATTTTATCCATCTGATTTTGTTTATTCTCTGTTACCTTAGCATGTGTATTAAGAACAACTGACTTTTTTTGTTTAGGGCGAATCATGAGTACAACAAAAGCTCTAGTTTGGGCAATCAAGCATTTACATTGTTTAGCACTAATTAAAGATGCAGTTTGTGTTGGACATACCTCTGGTATTTGATACCTCTTCCCACCAAGCTTGATTGTAACACTACGTGGCCTGGACTCATACACCCCATGCCTCTGATACATGTATGGCTACCCCAGCAAGACATTGCATACATCCAATGGTGCTACATCACATATCACTTCATCCTTGAAAGGCTTGATTGAATATGGCAAATGACATTGTTGATTTATTTGAATATCTTGTCCCTCATTTACCCATCCCATAGAGTATGGTTGTGGGTGTCTTGTCACTTTCAGATTTAATCTTTTGATTGTCTCCCTAGAGATCAAATTCTTTTGACTCCCACTGTCAACAATAAAATGCAGAGGCTTTCCATCAACCCACATCTGTGAATGAAAAAGTCTCTCTTCATCTTCACGGGGCAATACTTTAGCAATTCCAACTATGGCATATGGGTTTGCTTCTATGATGGAATCATTCTCCTCTTTCTCAGAATTATCTATTGGTGACGATTCAGGTTCAGCTTCCTCTCCTCGTATTTCTATCATCAAATTTTTAATACTTTGACAATCCTTTGTATTATGGGTTGGGGACTTATGCATCTCACACCACATGCCCGTGTCTATCTTTTTAGTAGACCACCATGTGTTCTTGGGTGAATTTGAATGAGGTTCCTTGGTCACCTGTTTTCCTACAAATTTATTGCCACCTTCAACCCTTGGCTTGTTGTTTGCAAAGTAGTCCCTCTTCCCTTTTTGCTTGGATTTTTCTTCAATTTTTGTAGCATATTTATAGGTAGTTTCCAATGTCTCAATATTTAAAAATTCCATCTCTGTTTGAATATACCTGTGAAGTCCACTCTGATATTTCAAAATTTGATGCTTCTCTGAATCATGAATACCAAGTTTTGCTGAAAGTGAATGGAATGTATTGGTGTAATCTTGCACAGACTGATCCCTCTTTTGGTGAAGAAGCTTCCATTCTATGTATTTTTGTTCATATACATCCTCCAAGAGGTAAGCTTCTTTTATGTATTCCATAAATTCTCCCCATGTGGGCTTCTTATCAAGAGATAGTATAAAACCATCTTCAGCAACTGATTCTTGTTCTTTGTTTGCTACTTTGGTTTCCCATGCTAATTTCACATGGGTTTCAGCTTTGAGGAGAGAAAATGTTATCTTTTCAACATCTAAGAAATTATTTATAGAAAAGTACCTATCCAACTTTGATAACCAGTTATCAACAGCTTCAGAATCGACATTTCCTTCAAAATTTGGGATGTCAAAATTGACCTGCACTTTGAAAGGGGTATTTCCATGAAATGATGTTTTAGATTCAAAGGGTTTTTGCTTCTGTAGGAGGCATGAAAATTGACTCATCATCTCCTCTCATTTCTTATTTAAAGCTTCCTCGACCAATTTCTTAACATCATCATCTGACATCTTTGATCGTGTGCGTCTCAAAGGTGGGTATTTTGACAAATCTTGTGTATCCAATCCTAATCTTTGGTAGGAAGACCTTGTGTAAATTGGCATAAAGCAGCATTCCCACTTTGATACCACTAATCTGATTTATGAAAACCAAATTACAATACCTGGTGTGATACCTGCAGTATTGTAGATTTCAACACGAAAATTGAGAACAACAAGATTGCAAACCAAAAACTATCTCCATTCTATTCAAAATTGGAGTTTATACAAGTCAAATGGATCCCAAGGGTCACACAAATCCCTTGGAATTGAAATGAAGAGTCATCATAATGTTTATTACAATTAAACTATTAAAACTATCAAAAATTATCAAAAAAACTGAATATAAAATTTTGGTCCACTTGGAGAAGGCATAACTTTCTCATCCTAGCTCTAAATTACAAACCATTTGATGCATTGGAAAGGTATTCAAATAATCTTGAACCAAATTTTAGAAACATCGATGTTCGCAGCATCTTTGTCTAGAAATGCACTGAAGACCCTCAAAATTGCAATTTACTAAAACATATGAAATTTTGGAAAAATTAGATTTTCAATATTTTCCCAATTTAATCCTGATCAGAGAGAGAGAGAGGGGGGGGTAAGGGGAAATATATAGGGTAGGAAGGTCTAGGAGAGAGCATGTGTGTGTGTGTGAGAGAGAGAGAGGGAGGGGGGGAGAAAGAGGGTAAGACGGGGAAATATAGAGGGTAGGAAGGTGGGCTAGAGCGTGTGTTTGTGTGTAAGAGAGAGAGAGAGAGAGAGAGAGAAGGTGTGTGTGTGTGTGAGAGAGAGAGAGAGAGAGGGGGTGAGAAGGTGTGTGTGTGTGTGTGAGAGAGAGAGAGAGAGTCCCTCTCTCTTGTCTCTCTCTCATTTCCCTTATCACCTCTCCCTCCCTCCCTCCATTCTTCCCTCTCTCACCTTGTCACCCCCTCTCTCCCTTTACCACTTTTATAGGGTTTACATAGCACGTGCATTTTATAGTGCGCACACACTATGTTTTAAATTCAAGCCATAGTGCTAGCACGCTATAGCACCTCTCCCTCTCTCTCTTATCACCCTCTCTCATCTCCCTTATCACCTCTCTCCCTCCCTACCACCCTCCCCCTCTCCTTGTCACCCTATCTCTCCCTTTACCACTTTATAGGGTTTACATAGCGTGTACGTGCTATAGTGTGCATGCGCTATGTTTTAAATTCAAACCATAGCACTAGTGCGCTATTGCATGTGTGTGCTATGGTTTGAATTTCCCAAGCCTAAGGCTTGGACAACCCAATCCATAGTGTGTGTGTGCTATAGCGTGCACGTGGTTTACTACGTACACACTATTATCGTTGGGGGGCCAAAAATGAATGTGGCATCTTTTTGGTCCCCCATCTTTGCGCATATACCCTGATAATTTTGTCAAACCAATTGCATGCCCTCCGTATGGATGTTACAAAACTAAACTCAAAAGAAGAACATTGATATCTATTTTAGAAAACTATGAAAACAATGTAAGTCTTTGAAAATGACATTTTTAGCAACATACCAGTTTTCATGGGAGAAAGAAAAAACCATTCAAATCATTTCAAAAATAAAAATAAAAAATACAATTAGAATGTAGATACAAAATTCTAAAATACTATAATTTACTTCATCTTCTGATTTCAAATGGTTTAACAACAATATTCAATCGAATCTGAATTTTTTTTTCAAAATGTAGAGTTCATTGTCCATTTAGGCAAAAAAGTGTAACCTGTTAGAAATAGGAAATGCTGAGGGGGGGGGTGAATCACTATTTCACAAACTTTTACTTTTTCCCAATTATGGATATAAAAAATTAACTTGAAGCTTGCATAACAAAGTAAATTAAGGAAGCTAAATAACAAGCATAGCAATAAAGTAAATGAACTCATAACACCATGTTTGTTCTCGAGGAAACCCTAGCCAAGGGAAAACCTCGGTGGTGATGATACCCACAAATGATCCACTAATCAAAAGTATCTGGTTTAGGATGTTGACCCTGTTAGGAGTCTATTACATACATATAGTGTCTTTATCATGGTTAAAGGACTCTAGGCCTTGTTAGAAGCCTCAACCCTGTTAGGAGTTGCTATTACAAAATAGAATGATTGCAAGATGAGCTCACTATCCAAACATGTAATATACAATGATATCTTCAAATACAAAGGTAAAGTACATAACCTTTCACTACTACCAAATAGCTTTCCTATTCTAATTTAGCTTTGTAGGCTCTTTTCTTTTATATAGAGAGTTTACTTTCTTTCCTTCTTACAATATACAAATTTACATCATACTATTCTCATTACAATTGCTATATGTATCATGTGTACATTTCGCATTACATAATACTTACATATATACAAGTTATTGCAATTAATAACTTCTAGTCGGCTTACAATACATAAACTCTTCTCAAAATGTAAAACCAATTCATGCTTCCTTAGGGTTAACATCTAGGATGTCGTCCCTACACGGTTAAGTCATTATTTTGATAAACAAAATAATCCCTTAACTAATTGTGATCATACTCTATCTTCTGCTCTATTCAAGTCGGCTCAACACTATCTCTGTAATTCTTTAATATATTCTTTCATACATGTCGTACAGACCTGCACTTTCATATGTGGCTTTGATATACATAGAATTATCCATGTTCAAGTGTGCATGCACTGAACCTACTTCTGTGAACATCACTAATTAAAATTGTCTCTGATTAGACTGGTAAATATTGGTGTACTTAGACAATTTTCTAGTGCACTCATGCAAGACTGCTTCCTTCTATTATGTGATCATCATAGTGAGTATATGTTGCCATAATGACAACAATCTGATATCCTACTTAGCCAAATTGCCAACAATCTCCCTCTTTGTCATTGGTGGCAACATATGGGAAAATTGGCTAAGTCCCAATAAAACTTAAGATACAAAATTGTGGCCATACAAAAATTTGTGGATCTTACATAACTACTTATATCTCCAAAATATTTACTCCACCTAAGAGTATACTTCATTCTTATACGTATAACATCTATACATACAATTTTCTTCTTATACTACTCCCCCTTTGACAACAATGACAAAGGTGTCAAAAATTGTTTTACCTTAAGATTTCAATACTACAAGGCTAGAAGGCTTGCAATACAATCTGCAAAATTGATCTCTAGGCTCTCCATCTCATTTTCCCATGACTTCTTCACTACATCAGAAACACTTAGAAATGCGCATAGGCCAAAGGACGCAATTTCACATGCCTTAAGATTTGCATAAGAAAATTTTCCATAAGATGTCTTCAAAGAAAGACATTCTTCCAATTGATTTTCAAGAATAGTTATTTTCATTGATACATGCTCTCTTAGTAGAGTGAATATTTTCAATTTCTTTTCCTTCTCATCATTTATTATTTTCATATCATCAAAAATATTACTTGTATTCCTCTCAATTTCTGAGATTTTCACATTAGGGCTTTGCAAAAGTTTTACTGTCATTTGTAGTTCTACCTCTTTTATCTTTATCTTCTATGATATCTCAGATGTGTGGCTTGCTAATTGTGTACACTAAATGTACAAATCTTTCCCTTTTTCCATGCATCTTCTCAACTCTTTTATACATATATCCAAATTATCTATATCATTTTTGATATTCTGACATATAACTTGGAATATCTAAGCATCATGAGCTACTTGGGCTTTTACTATTGCAACATCAGATAAGTTTGTGAATTCTACATCAAAGGCTTTTATTACTTCTTTTTCTTTTCCTTGTGGATCTACCTCACTGACTTGACTTGATATTATGCTTTGTAATTTACCTGTTACCTCAAGTAGTGTTCCTTCCAAGCTTTTTAATTTTTTGTTCTTCCCAATAATCTTGTTTAGAGATGAGATCAACTCTATTTGATTATCATCATCAACTTCCTATCCAAGGCTAGCAAACATAGATTCGATCTGTGGTTTTTGTGTTGTTTATGGTGTGTCGTTAGTGTTAGAGTAATAGTAAATTTACCTTTATAATTAAGTCTATCTGATTTAATTATTAAAGGTCGCTATTATTCTATTTTCACTTAAGCTTGTCATTTAGGTGCATAATAATTAATATGTTTATTAATTATTATTTGCACAAACCTAGCTTTCTTCGGCTTTAGGGTTTCTCACCTTATAAGCCGCTTTTTGTAATTATTGTTTCATACTTTTGAGAAATATATTTTTGCTCTCACTCCGCTGAGATTCTCAAAACCCTAGCTCTCTCTCTCTCACAGGTTTTCACTCCAGCTTCTAGTATTTTGCTTGCAGGTGATCTTGGCTTTCTGTGGATTTGCACATTTGTGAAATCCTACATGGTATCAGAGCCACCCTGCCGCTGCCGAGGTTGAAGTTCTTGAAGCTTGGATTCGAAGACGACAGCCACAGCTTGTTTCTGAGGTTTTCTGTCACTTTGAAAGAGGCACGAGCTTCTGGAGCAGATTGAGCAGAATCGGACGCCACCATTGCGTTCAGAAGGCCTGGGAGAGTCGAAATCATATAAAACTCGACTACGTTTGGCCTCCGTGACCTAGGGGAAAAATATCGAGCCTACAAGGGCTGTACGGCTTGAAAATCGAGAAAAAAATCTTGAAAAATGTGAAAAAAAGGCATTTTCTAGGGCTTTACGGCACTGCCGCCAGCGCGCCGCCAGCGCGCCACTCAAAGGTAGCGCGCCGCCCAGGCACAGCCGCGCCCCCACGCCACCGGCGCCCTGCCGACCTCCGGTCGCCCCGCCGGCCGCCACCCGCGCCACCGGCGCCCAACCGGCCACCAGCGCTCGGCCGCCGCACCGCCGCCGCCGGCCACCTGCGCTTGGCCGCTGCACCACCCCGCCACCCACCGGCCGCCGCCCATCCTCCGCCCGGCAGCCTGTAGCAGGTGACGTCACCTGCTGACGTCACTTGCCGGCAACTTTCCGGCGCCGAATTTTTATTTTCCGGTGACTTTTTCAAATTTTTCGGCAGCCTCAAAATTTTTTGGGATGACATCATGCTGACATCAGCGACAGGCCCGTGACGGTCATACGGCCGTCAACTTTTTTGTCGTCACTGGTTTTTTCCAGAGAGCTTGCATTTTGGGGGTACTTGGGCTTTTTTGCTCTTACAGGGCTCATACGAAATCAAAAATCAACATATGATATATCGCCGGAAAGGTCTTTCTGAGATGGATGTAATGATGCTAGTTTGGTTTGCTGATTCAGCCATTTGAGTTCTCTTTTTTAGTGTCAAAGTCAAGGCTTCTACTTTCCTCCTTCTCTGCATCTGGAGTCCAGGTTTTCTCCTCATTTTTGGTGCTTTCAGTTATTTGTTGTACGGGGGTTTGATTTATACATTGTGGGGGGGTGTTTTTCCTTTCTGTAATTTACTTCAGAAAAGACCCTTCTACTTCTGTCTTCTTCTTCTCTCAATGTCAGATCCCTCTGTGGCCCGGCTGACACCACATAATTATCATACCTGGAAAGCACACATGACCAGACTTCTTATGTCACGTGGCTTATGGTCATGTCTGGATGAGAACCAACCTGTCCTGCAACATCCCTTTGAGATTCTTCAGCACAGAAATAAGATGGATGAAGCCATGGGCTTGATTGCACTGAACATCTCAGACAGTCTCCTCTTTCACTTGGAAGGTTTGACCACTCCTAGGGCCATTTGGGGCAATTTTTCAGATTTGTTTGGTACAGTTAATGAGTTCCAGGCACTTCAGCTTGATGCAGAGTTGACTACTTTGACACCTACCAGCTTTTCCACCATTGAGGACTTCTTGATGAAGTTCAAGTCTCTGCGTTTAGTTTTGCAGGGATGTGGGAAAACAAAGACAGATGATGAGTGTATCTTCTTGATACTCTCAAAGTTGCGAGGACAGTATCAGATCTTTTCTTCCACTTTCTACTCCACCATGGATGCTTTGGGTGCTAGGCACACCATGCCTTCTTTTGAGACATTCTGTGATCGGTTGACACGGGAACAGGCAAAGATCCAACAAATGGATGCTTCTGGCTCTTCTAGCCAAGCGTTGGTTGCTCAGTCTTCACAGGGGAAACCAAAATAGAAAGGCAAACCGAAGAAAGATTCCGCAGGCAATGAGTCTTCCTCCAAACCTGCACAGAAAAATGATTCAAAACCTCCAGCTAACCCTTCTAAGGGTAAATCTTCTTCGAAGTCTACTGAGTCTACCTCCAAGACTAAGAAGAAATCAGTTGAGACCTGTAGCTTTTGTGGAAAGGATGGACATCCCATTTCCAGGTGTTGGAAACGTTTGGAGGCTTTAGAGGAAGCCATGCAGGAGCATCACATTTCAGCTCCCCAGTCCACCCCCTCCCCTGCAGGGAAAGGTCATGCTCTTACTGCACGAGCTATGACTTCTGGGCCCACCTAGATTCTTGATTCCGGTGCTTCTCACCACATGACTCACACTCAGCAGTTGGTCACCTCACTTGCTCCTTGCGCTACTTCGCAGATTGCTGTTGGGAACTCATCTCATCTTTCTGTTTTGGGTTCTGGTTCAGTTGCATTAGCTGGGGGTTCTCTTCAGGATGTTCTTTTTGTTCTCGACATTTCGACGAACCTTCTGTCTATCTATCAGATTTGCCACTCTGGCTCTGGTAAGACAGTTGATTTCTCACCACATGATGTGGTTATTCAGGACTTACATGATACTGAGATGATTGTGGCTACTGGGAGTGTTGACACTGCATCCCGCCTATACAGATTTGATGGATTTGAGTCTTCTGCTGGCAAAGGTTCCTGTCTTATAGCACATGCAGATTCAGTGAGTAGACTTTGGCATGAGCGTTTGGGCCATGTAAATTACAGATATCTTCAGCAGATGAGCACACAGGCACTTGTTCTTGGGCTTCCACAGATTACTTGCACTGATGGGGTTTGTCAGGGTTGTGTTCTTGGCAAACAACATAGGGATCCTTTTCCTCAGGGATGAGCTACTCATGCTTTGGCACCATTGGAGTTGATTCACAGTGACCTCATGTCCTTTCCTTCTCCTTTTTCTGGTGCCAGATATGTGCTCACATTTATTGATGACTTCTCCAGGCGCACATGGGTGTACTTTTTGAAGTACAAGTCTGATGTCTTTGATTCATTTCGAGTCTTTAAGACATTTGTGGAGAAGCAATCTGGTCTTTCTATTCACCGGATATGCACAGATAATGGGGGGGAGTATGTGAACCAGGCTTTCAGGGATTTTTGCTTTGAACATGGTCTTCAGCATCAGTTTTCAGTGCCCTACACCCCTCAGCAAAATGGTGTGGCAGAGAGAAAGAACAGAACACTTCGGGAGATGGCTAATTGTATGATACAGTCCAAGTCCATGGATTCGTCCTTTTGGGCAAAGGCAGTCAATTGTGCCAACTATATTCAGAATCGGATGCCTCACAAGGCAGTTCGACATATGACTCCTGAGGAGGCTTGGTCTCATGTCAAGCCTGATGTATCTTCATTCTGAGTTTTTGGTAGTGAAGCATGGACATTTGTGCCTGACGCTCAGAAGAGAGCAATGGAGCAGAAGAGCCGACACCTCATTTTTGTTGGCTACTGCGAGGATGTTAAGGCATATAGGTTGTTTGACCCTGATTCCAGAGAGGTCCTGTTTCGACGGGATGTCCAGTTTGATGAGCGCCTTCCTGCAGTAGATACCCCGCTTCCAGAGTCTACTTCACTTACCACTCCTCCCTCATCTCTTCCAGTTATGTTTCAGGATGATGATGATGATGATCTTGGTGATCCCCATTTACCTCCACCACAGGATCCTCCACAGATGCCTAGATGGGCTCTTGTTACAGTTGATGCTGCAGGATCTCTAGCTGGTGACCCTTCCACCTCTCGTCGCACTCGGTCTCATATTGCAGGTTCTATTCTTCTGAGTCATGCCATTTGTGGTGACCCTCATACATTTGGGGCAGCGACAGGACATACTGAGTGGGATAGTGCTATGGAGGAGGAGTATTCTTCTTTGATGAAGAATCATACTTGGGATCTTTGTTCGCTTCCTAAGGGAAGAAAGTTAGTGCGATGCAAGTGGTTGTATCGTACTAAGTTTTCTGCTGATGGTTCTATTGATAAGTACAAGGCACGTCTTATTGCGAAGGGGTTTTCACAGGTTGAGGGTATTGATTACACTGAGACATTTGCCCCTGTCGCCAAGATGAACTCTATTCGCCTTGTCTTATCCCTTGCATCTTCTCAGGGATGGCCCATTTTTCAAATGGATGTGAAGAGTGCTTTCTTGCACGGTGATCTTAGTGAGGAGATTTACATGGAGCAGCCTCAGGGATTTGTGCAGGATTCCTCCTTGGTTTGCAGACTTCGGCGTTCTTTAGGATTTCACAAATGTGCAAATCCACAGAAAGCCAAGATCACCTGCAAGAAAAATACCAGAAGCTGGAGTGAAAACCTGTGAGAGAGAGAGAGCTAGGGTTTTTGTGGATTTGCACATTTGTGAAATCCTACAGTTAGGTGTAGGATGACTATTGATTGCTCTTGTAGAACTACATGCTCTTCTATTTCTGTATCTTTTTCTTCTTCCTTCTATATTTCAACCTCATGTTCCTTATTCTCTTTTGTGTCTTGTTTCTCATCCAACAAATTACCAACATCAGCTTCATTTTCATTGAAGGGATTTTCTTCACTATCCAAGGTGATATCTATTTCTTCAACGTTCATAGTCTCATCTTCAATGTTAATGGAGGGTTGCAGTGTTGGTGATGGATCTATCTGATACTCTACTTCAACTGCTTGATCAAATTCATTGATATGCTCACCCAGTTCAGAGGTCATAACCTTCATAACCGCTTGCTATGTTTCTCTATTAATTTCCTCATAATTGCCTCCCATTATCAATATAGTTCTCCTTTTCTTCCTTAGATGGGTGCTTAGGATTTTCATGATTTCCTTGAAATGGTTCTCATCTTTTATTACACATAACTTCCTTACATATCTCTCTCTTATTCCATTGTCCTCTTATGTTGCTCTCTTCTTTCTATTTACTAATTTCTCAAAAAGACTGTTAGGGATCTTGCCTTTTATATCATCAAACTTATTATCTACAAGGATCATATGTCTGACAACTGCATTCTCTAAATTCAATTTCTCAAAATTTTCATATAACTCATAATACTTATTCAACTTAGTGAAATCACCTTCATTAATGATTAAGGGATTCACTTTATCTATCTTCAGCTTCCATTTCTTTTTCTACTTCATGTCTCTTCATCTGTCTTAACCACTGATGCTTTCCTTTGAACTGGGGTAAAAATAGTTTTCTTTCTTTTACTTGGTCCGCTTGCCATTTCCTTAACTCTTTTAGTTGGTGTGGTGGAGGATCTAGTAGACTTCCTTACTTCCTGGACTTCCACTTCTTTAATTTCTTCATCTATTTCCTGAATTTCTTCAATAGGGGCTGCAAGAGATGTCAAGGGTGGAACTGATAGTATCTCTTTTTGTCCAATATCCCTTATTGTTGTTGTTGTCTTCTTTGTAATTACAAATTCATGTTTTGTCATACCAGTGTCTTTCAATATTTTCTTTATAGTACTGTCAACTCTTTTCTTACCCATCTTCTATGCTTGTAATGATTTTGTGGAGTCAAAGTTCTCCTCATGTGTCCCAAATCTAGGACTCGTAGCATCCAAATTACTCTTAAGAAATTTTCTCACATATCCTTCAATCTCAACTTCTAAAACTTCATACTCAAGTGGATCTAAAAATTCCACTCTAGGCTCAACTGCTTCAATGTAGGTAAATTCAGTATCAACCAAAAAACATATCTCATCCTTGTATTTCTCCACAATAGATGGTGGAATTCTTGATCTTTTCATCATTTGATTTTGGAAGGTCTTAATTACCAAAGTAGCACTTTAATTTACTTTGTCAATAGGGTGTCTTAGGTACACCTTATTGATTTTGTCCATAGAATTTTTTTTATCATTCCAATCCTCTCCTATAGTGTATGGAAATCTTCTCAGCAAATGAAAAAACATATATGTAATCAGAGATGAAAATATAAACTATGAGTTCTTGTTTTTTCTGATATTCTCAAGGTTCTCTATCAATTGAATTCTTAATATTTCACACATTTCTACCTATACTTTCTCAACACACATAAGATAAGTTGCATGTACCATGCCAGCTGCCATATCATTCTCTCTAGAACTTGCACAGAACTTTGAAGTTAAAATTTTTCACACATATCTAACATCATCATGTACAATATTACTAATAACAATTCCTCTTCCATTGTATGATGACTTGGTGTTGTCTAACATTATTTTCTTGACATTTTTCTCATTTAATGGAATCACTCTAGATTTAGATAAGCCAGTTACCTCATGAATACGGTCTGCGATGATGTCAATGACTCTATCATCTAACCAAAACTTACTATTGTGAATTTTTCTCAAAATTATCTTAGTCCATTCATCATCCTAAAATTCATAATGAAGTGTATACTTGATAATATCAATCTCACTCAAATGTTCAAACCCTTCTTTGTTTGACATGTCATGTTTATACATCTTATCATATTCCATGATCAGGTTACCATCTCCTATGGTCTCAAACTTACATTTCAGATAACTTCTTATGTCTTCCAAATGCAAAACTCTGTCTAGAATGGATGACAAGGCCAAACTAGGGTCTTCTTCCAAAGGTTCTACAGGTTCCTTTTTCATTCTAGGTCTGACTGAATCCTTGATGTGGTGAACAAGTGATGCATCCATGATATAAAAACACAACTGCTTGATAGTGAATTCTTAGAAAAATACCTCAGAATCATAATTTAGGGCTTTGCATAGACCTGGGAAGAAATCCATCTCCAAATCTTGCAAACTTTCTTAATCTCCACTAACTAGCTCTCTTTATCACTTGTAATCGCTTGAATGATCAACTAATACTGATCATATGCTTTTATCCTTCAAATCTTTCAAGATTCTGACATCGCATTAAATTTCTTTACCCTACCGCTTCATACCAAAAAATTATTCCTGTCTAGTTTCCTGGTATACTGAGTGTGCTTGCTTGATCTATGGCTTTAAAAAATTCAACGTCTTCCAAGTTACTATAGCATCCTCTCTGACTGATGTTTGTGCTCACATTTCTCCTTGTATAGTTTCTAGGATTAGTGTTTCTCATGTTGCTCATTCTGCAAAATCTTGTTGTGTGACCAAAGTTGTTGCATATCTGACAAACTACTCCATTGTTTCCATATTGCGGTCATGTCTGACTAATTTGTGATCTGCAATTTTTGGAAATATGTCCAATCTTATTGCATCTATAACACACAACTCCATTCCTTTTTTTCATGTCTCCAATAGGTCTCTTAATTGTAGGGTTAGTATCTCTAAACATTCTACTACCATTGTTATCATTAGATCTAGATTTCTTACAATCAATAGCTCTATGTCCAAAACCATGACAATTATAACAATAACCAGAGATAGGTTGAAATTTCTTACCGGTACAATCTCATTTCATGTGTCCAAAAGAATTGCATGAAATACAGATCTACCTTTGAATTATCTTCGCATATCTTTAGGTGGTTCATCTTCTTTAGGTGGATTAGGTGTATCTTTAGATTTGATAGCTTCATAAGACATCTTTTCATCTTTTCTCTCAGAGTGTTCCGGATCTGATTCTTTGCATTCCTCAATCTTCTTAGGGAACTTTTCTTCAAGATATCTAAGACCAGTTTTATCATAGGATGGTTTCTGATAAGACATTTATTCATCAATCTTTTCACTACTAGAATATAGTTTTTCAAAGGTGTTGTTTAGACTGAGTCAATTCTCCTTTCACAATTGTATTGTACTTCTCAAGTTCAACATACTGTAAATTTTCTTTCTCAAGTTCATATGTCACTTTAATAAGTTTAGACTTCAGATCTGCATTCTTAGATTTCAAATTTGATTCATCTTTGCTGCTTTCATCTTTTAAGCTTAACTTCAGATCTACAATCTTCAATTCATGTTTAAGGATCTCATTTTCTTTCTTTAGTTTTGAAACTTCATCACAGTCCTTGACTTGAATTATAGGTTCTTTATTTGATCTCATATCTTCCATTTTTTCTTTTAGTTTCTCGATGTAGCTTTTTGCATCATCATATTTCCCTTTCAGAGTGTCTCTTTCTTCAGTAAGAATATCAATATGTTCAAGAGCTTCTTCAAGATTCTTCTGCAATTGATCCATATCCATAGAGATATTACTTGTAATGCCCCACCAAGGAACCCAGAAGAACTTAACCTAAACATGCGACTAAGTTTGTAGAATAATTTTTTTTTCAGTTAACAATCAACAACATCAAAGTTTTCAATGCAGAAGCAAAGCATAACATAAACAACCAACAAAGGTAACAACCCTCAAGGGTTCCTTGACGAAGATTATGAAAGAGTTAATTAATTAAAATAAGATAAAGATATGAATCCAAAGATTACATTAGAAAGATAAAAACAACATCATATGCATGATTACAGAAATACAATTGGTACCATAAGGTAACCATAATAATAAGCATCCACTGCACATGTCGCAGGGTATGTGAATACAACAACTGAAAAGAAGAACAACATGAAACTCTGAGTATCTGATACTATAATACAAGAATAAGGAAGAACAAGAAGGAAAAATTGCAACATGGATCATCCAGCCTTGGTGCATGAATGTCAGAATCTCAAATGGTAAAAGAATCACTACCACCCGACCTCATGAACCTAAACGGTCCACTCCCACCGTGCTGAGGAGATAACATCAGAACCCACTCGGATAACAAACAACAACAATCCAAGGAAGAGGTCCTGAAAGCTTCTAACTCAAGGATACCACAAGTACAACAAGGTATAACATACTCTACCAGAGGCAAACAGAACACGTAGGAAACCTAACGTGCATACAAGAAGTGTCATCACATAAGTCCAATCTAGGGTTATCCTGGT